>LIEC01006921.1:0-33020 GCA_001925005.1 Drosera capensis
TCTATAAACTATCGATTTAAGTATTGAGATTAATAGGTGTTTTTAGTTTATATATTTATTTTATTCAGATATATAGTTTAAGTTTTTTTATAAACGAGTTATTATTTTATATCCAATCAATGTAAGCCAGAAATCGTTATATTAAATTTAGTAAATGGTCCAACGGCCCCATGGAGCAAGAAGAAGTATCCTTTGACAGACTGGTGCGAGCAACTGTAGATAGAAAGTGACGACATATACATGATTCAGAATCTGTAAGCCATCATCGAAGTGTAGAGATGGTGGAGACTCTACAGCCTTTAAAAGTCCTGGCAAAATGTACAGTTTTTCCTGGGTTCTGATATCTGAACTGGCTTCAATCTAGTTTTGGGCAGCATCGTCGTCGTCTCATTACTTGAAGCCTGCAATGGGTTCAGCAACAACCATCAGAGACCCCAATGCACTTTTAGTCATCATGACTATAATTGTATTCATTGTGTTCGTAATGTTGATGCAATAGGAATCATTCTGTTGGTTTTCCGTACGCTGAGATTATGGGAATTTAAGTATTGATTCCGTTTTACATTCAAGTCAGGAAGAACCCATGTCCTCCCTCCGTGCCATACATTTTAGAACGTTTACGTGTATTGATGTAAATTTTGACACGTTTATAATGATCAAATATAGTTTTTTTTATAAATTTATCGTGAAAAATCAATGGTTGTATAAGTTAAGTATTTCAGCCTAATACATATTACGTGATGATCATACGTGGTTAGATATGAAAACGAGTTTGTATTCATGCATATAAAATAGACTTGACCATCGGTCGTTGGTTGTCGCCCGTTGGCTGTCACTCGACCGTCCATCACCACCCATCGTCTTACTCATGACCGTCGTCCAACTTCCAATCCACGTACGTCTCACGAACATAACATAAATAGATTTTTGTTGAACTTTAATATCACAATCGCATAATCCCATTTGTCTCAAATATAACTTATGAAAGGTAGACTGAGATAATTAATCCCAATACTAATAATAAAAAAATTAACAATCCTTTCATTATTTATTTTATTTTATCTTATTTAGGTACTAAACGAGGCTTCAGTGATGTGTTGAAACTTTTATTTTTTAAAAAAAAATACATGCTATCCACTGTTACAAATAATTGATGCAGAGGGAGTGTCATCGATTTGCATACCTAATAATGTATGTTCCTATAGGGGCACCTAGCTACAAATTTAGGACCCCTATGATAAAGTGCAGTGCCAAGAAGTACTAGTCACTGAAGTTGTTCTCTAATTGCATATGTTTGGCATGATCTTGAGTTATTATACTATGATCTAACTAGCAATAATTGTCCTTCTTTCATGTCATATTAATCATAATAATTTTTTTATCTAAGTAGTTTAAAAAATATTTTTTTTTTTGTAACATTTCAATATAAAAAAATACCAAATCAATCTCATTTATTACAATATACTCATTATCTCTTCTTATACTTATTACAGACAACTCCACTATCATCAAAAAGATATTTTTTTATTAAAATTCAAACAAATTCAACACACGTATAAATTTTCGTACAAAATCAAAATGTTTCTATAAATATGGGATAGAGGGAATAACTCATTTTCCTAACTAATTAATTGCGGCTTTCATTTTTGAAAAAAAAAAATAATACTCCCTCCGTCCCATGAAAATCGCAACTATTTGAATTGAAACTGAAAATTTATGTGGGTATTCAATTTTATACAAATGATTTATTTGTCCCTTTGGTTTTGTGATAGAGAGGAATAAGAAAAATAAAATGTGAATAAAAAATAGTGGGATGATAAAATGTGATATAAAATAAAAATAAGGATGTTTGGTACTAGTTTGATAGAGAAAAATTTTCAAATATAAAAATACTATTGCATTTTTTGTGAGACATCCAAATTAAAAAGTGTTATATCTTTTGTGAGATGGGGGGAGTTATATTTTTTCCTTAGTTCAGGATTGCTTTTCACGTTCCAAGAACTAGTTTATAGACTTTGTACCATTCAAATTAAAATGAAAATGAGTCACAAAACCGACCCAAGTGCCAATTTTGATCACTCACTAAGGTTTGAACCCCTGTATTTTTTTGATGAAGGTGAGCTGCTTATCATTTGGGAACTTGGGATGGGGTGCCTTTTTGGATCACAATGTCCGGGGATGAACTATGTGTAAGAACAAGTCCAATATACTATGCAAATGGATTGTTATAGTTAAAATATAACAATGATGATAAAAATGTTATCTTCAATGAGTTTGTTATTCCTAGACAAATTTTGGCATTTTCTATATTGATTGCTATATATAAAATGAAAAATGACAATGAGCATTTTTTAATATACACCAAGTTTTGTAAAAATCCAAACAAAAAGAAAAACATGTGTCTCATTGTGAACCATTCATCAAATAAATATGCCAAATTATAATATGTTGTCATTGAAAGAACATTGCCATTTTATAGTAATTTTTTACTATTCATGATCAAGATATGACAATGTCTGTACTAAAATAACAACTCCTATTTAAATATGACGATGTCTATACTCTAAGCCATTAATCGTACAAAAAAACCTTTGGTTCTTTATTAGAAGTTGAAATTTATATCGGTATGAGTTCATTAACGTGGCAAACGGCAAACAAGAGCAATAAGTTCGAAACTCTTATAACGGGAAGATGGCTTGCTGGAGCTAGTAATTGCTCATAATAATAAGATAAAGATGCAAAATTACATTTTCATTGGACAGTGAAGTTCAATAAACTCATGATATAGGCAATAATATAAGATACTTATAGTCAAGATTATGCAGCAGGCGCGTAATCATAATCTCTATCGTCATCGTCGTCATCGTCATCACCATCCCCTTCCCTGCACACGACCACATTGAATCGATATCCAAGTGCAGCGTCGTTGTCATCTCCATGCTTCCTCGACGACAACCTGGATAGTACCATGATCGCCATGATAAGACTATGTGTGACGACGACGATATAAAGATTATAAATGTATATATGTTTATACCAGTAGCTGATATCACCATTGAAATGCTGAGAGCTAGCTATATAGAGGAACAAAGTGCATGGGTATGGATTGACACAAGTCTCCACGTGAGAAATGTTAGTCAAGCTCACAGAGGAAGGGAGCTGCCAGGTGCAGGTCTGATGTGGCGCAATGCCGTCCAGCCACATAGGAATCTTGGTGACATGTCAGCACACACAGGTCAGCAGGGTTTTGAATGGTCAGTGACTCACACAGTGGTCTCATTCAGATTTTTCTTTGGCTGCATTGTTGGATTTGCATGCTGCTTTGATTTGGTGGATTCTGAACTGTGAAATGGGATGCCATTGCATGATTGGAAAAATTAGTGTTGGACCACTTTCAATTATAGTCCAAGACGAAATGATGATGAGGTTGTGTTGAGATCACATACATCTAAGATGATTTCTACTCAAAAACTTGAGTTTTCATAACATTAGTAGATCGATATTATATCAAAACGCATATGATTTATTTTTAACTTTCTGTTGATGGGGTTAAAAATACACAAAGATTACTCTCAAAAACAATAAAAAAAAGTACACAAAGATTATTTCTTAATATACTCTAGAGGTGTTCAATCATTGATCTCGTGACGAGAAAAGAACGATTTTACAGCAAATCAACCCCTCTTTATAACAGGATCATATTGCGTAACTCTTATCTCTGTGAACCCATGGGTTGTTGTTAATTGGTAAGAGGAAAAGCGGACTAATTGGGTTTTTAGCTCAAACCCACAAAACATCATTGGGCTTTCCCACATCAGCCCACACATCTCCTCATCTCATGGCCCATATCAACTTGTGACTGACATTTCGTTTACGTCAACAGAATTAAATGTTATAACTCCCTCCTCCCATATTACCAGGTAAGTTGTTCATCATTATATTATTTAATATTAATTTTAATAAGGTTTAATTTATTATTTTAATAATATAATAAAATTATATATTAACGTCAGATTAAAATATATAATTTATATTATTATTAATATTTCATAATAATTTTAAAAAATGACATTTGATCGTTCTTCAATTCAAATGAAACTTAATCTTGACAAATATGTTTTTCAAAATATTATCTATAATTCGGGAGGGAGGGAATATTAAGTTATCAATAGGTCTATTTTTTATGCTTATTTATGAAGAAGTCATTCCATAGTTATTAATTATGAAAAATTCCCAAAAACTACACAAAAAACAAAAAAAATCCCATTCCATACAATCTGAAAAAATAATTCTCATTCAATACAATTTTGAATAATTGATCCCAAAATCATCCAAACCCACGAAAATGAAAATCGTCCTTCAATCCAAAATCAACACCAAATCCAAATTCAAATCCAACTCAAATCGTCCTTCAATTGGAATCATTACTCCATTCAATTCCACTCATCAATCGTGAACTAACAAACTGTTTTAACAATAAAATCTAATGAAAAATATGAAATTGATCAATTAGGGTTTTTTCATTGTAATCATTTGATAAGAAGATAACTGCATGCATAAATTCAAGTGAATTGATTCAAACGTTTATTGATAAACTAAAAAAACATGCTTCATGTTATTTACATGATCAAAATATTTAGATGATTATTTACCTAACATAAACGCACTGTTTCATTCAAATAGAGCATCAGTGTTATTCAAACAGTACGTCTGTTTTTTACTTCAAAAAACACAAGATTAAACGCATGTATAAACACAAATTTATAGCATGATATCAATAGAATTAAAAAAAAAAATCCTTATTTAGTAAATAACATATTTTTTTCTTAACAAAAACAAAAACCAAAAGTGTAGAATTATTTAGACCTCCTATTTCATTGTATCGACGCACTATTAGATATTGTGAAACATTAACAGTATTCAGACATCCTATTTTATTGAATTGATGCACTCTTCAAATAATGCTCTAGAACACGTTAAAACAATGCATCAATTCAAATCCAAAAAAACCAAAACATAAAAACACAAAAATCAATAAAAATAGAAATTTATAATATGATATCCATAAAATTGAAAAACATTATCAGATGATATCCAACATGATTTTTTTTAAAGAAACACTCATGCATTATTTCATTGAATTACGCACGATTTCAAACATGATGTCATAATAAAATAAAATAAAATAGTGCATTAGTTTAAATATAACAAATCTAAAACCACAAAAAATCAATTCAAACAAAAATATATAACATGATATCTCTAAAATTAAAAACATTATTATATAGTACCCAACATGATTTTTATTTTATTTTTTAGTTTTAAAAAGAAATCAATAATTAAACACCGACGCACTGTTTGAAAACAAAATAGTGCACCAGTTCAAATCAACGAATCCATAACATAGAAAAAAAGCAAAAATAAAAAGCAAATCAAACTTAAAACTAAATTACTCAAACCCAAACAAGTAGATTGGAGTTTTCAATAAGTGAAAAGATCAAAAAATAATTTTTTTGTAGTTAAGGTTTTCAAAATGATCAAAATCAAATTTTAGATGAAATTAAAAAATTTGAGATATTTTATGGATGGAAATCGATTAATTTGTGGTGTGATTATAAACAATTTTACTAAGTTTTGATTGCGATTTGATGAATTAAAGAATTTTGGTTACACGGAGGAACTCTTTATTTTGGAAAAAATACAAACTGTATCAAATGAAAATTATTTCTGATATTTTGCATAATATTTTGAAAAAGGTGCATCCTAGGGGAATTTTTTGATATTAATTACTATTAGATCTTATTTAGTTTGATTTTAGGAATTCTTTGTTGTCTTTTAGTTTTTTATTATTATTTTTTATTTTTGAAAAGGAAAGTTTTTCATTTTTTGTAGATAACTAATTGATAAATACGATAAATATAATCAATGGATAAATATTTTAGTTTTTGATTATTAATAGTAATTCTCTCTTAATATTTTTAGGCTCGTTGTTCGAAATTATGAAAATTAAAATCAATATCATAAATAAAAAATCAATAACGAAAATTGAATATTCTTTATGAAATAAACTATTTTATCATAAATCGGATCGTAAATCAAACATTCTTTATAAAATAAACTGTTTTATAAAAAATGAGTTTGTGGGTAGTCATAATAAACAATCAAATGATGAGACATTTAAGTTGATGATTATATTGATTTATTTGTCTTTTTTTTTATTTTAAATTTGAAAAATCATGAACTTAACATCCTTAAATTTTTACCTAACCACAGATAATCTTATTTATGATTACTCCTAAATCCAATTACCAAGAGCATCTCCCATATGAGTGCTAAATGGATTTTTATTGCTATTTTATTGCATATCTTTCAAAATTATTGTCTCTAATGATGTTGGTTTGCAATAGCTAATTTTAACTTTGTCAAAATTGTTGCTATATTTGGTATATGAAATAGCTTTTGTTATAATTTGTCAACTCAATGATCCTGGACACAAAATCAAACATAAAAAAAAACATCAACCAAACACATATAAGTGACATTTTTCTCATCACTCATCGAGTGATTGTGCTAAATTTTAACACAACACCATTGGAGTAAAATTCTCAAATTATAACAAATTTATACTATTTAACCATTAAAATATAATTATTCTAACAATACGAAAATGACATGAGATATTAGAGATGCTTTAATCATATCATTATTAATAAAAAGAATTTGTTACTAATAACATATAAATTATATGTTATTATGATATATTTAATAATAAAGAATTTTTAAAAATTATTTTTATTCTTAAAATTCTTAAATTATTTAATATTTACAATTCATCAATTTCTAATATATATAATGCTAACGTTATACTTAATCATCTTTTTTTCCCAACCGCGCAAAAAGGGGTTATCGAGGTATTGCTATACTCCTCGATTGAGATTCCCTTGCCCATATTCCCCCTCCTCATCCCCGGCCACTCATTCTCCGGCAATGTCGATGACTACGGCGCCGTCGCTCTCTGCCACCGCAGTCTCCCCCAGCAGCCACCGCCGCAGCCGCAGCCGCATCCCAGCCCAAACTCTCCCCTTTCCACCCCCACTTCGCTCCCCACTTCCCATTTCCAAGTGGGCAGTGAGAGCTCGCTCGCCGGTGACTCAATCTCCGGCCAGTTCTACGGCCATCGACGTGGATGGGCTGATGGGATTTTTGTACGAGGACTTGCCGCATCTGTTCGATGAAAAAGGGATTGATCGGACGGCGTACGATGATCGGGTTAAGTTTAGGGACCCGATAACGAAGCATGATAGTATTAGTGGGTATTTGTTTAATATTGGGATGCTGAAGAGGTTATTTGGGCCTCAGTTTCAGCTTCATTGGGTCAAGCAGGTGAGATTCGCTTGTGGATGTGATTTTTTGATGTGTGGGTTGAATGCAAAGAGAATTTGATGAGATCAATGTTTGGACTGCTAGTGTCGAAACCAATTCTATCATAAGTGCGAACGGATGGTAGAACATCCATTATGGCTCTTTAACACTTCCCTCCACATGAAAGCTCAATGGGACTGAATTATGGACAACAAATGCACTTGTCCGGTGTCGGACACACGGTGCCAAAAGTCCACGTAATAAAGTACTATGTTGAGGAAACAGTTCTCCAGATTGATGTTAGAAGTCCCATTTTGGATCTTAATAGTTAGGAATTACTTGAAAGTGTTGCATTGTTTTGCTTGATACGGTTGCTTTGATTCTTCTGTCTGTTAGTTTACTGTTGTGTCACGTTTGGGAGATAAAACGGATAATGTCCGTACATATTAGATTGTCAATGGATGCACTTAGTTGTATGAGACCTGAGTGCCGATATATGGTATAATGTTTCTGAATGCAATGTATTTCCTTGCACTTGATGCTGATGCTTTCTTCTAAGCTCATAGGGAGTGAAAATCTTTGATTGATACTTCTAGAACATTATCTCTGAAGTGCATACACAAGAAATTTTGTTCAATGTATTACTGCCACGGTGTCACCATGCCTAGCGTCACCCTGATTCATCAGTATGTGCAATCTTGTAGCTGTGTGGATTGCTTTGATTTTACTAAATTCTGTTCTATGAGATCAGGGATTCAGAAGTAAATTGATTTGCTTACGTTGTTTGATTTTTATTCTGTACTAGACAGGGCCATATGAGATAACAACAAGATGGACCATGGTAATGAAATTTGTGCTTCTTCCTTGGAATCCAGAATTGATCTTTACGGGTATATCAGTTATGGGGATAAATCCAGAGACTGGAAAGTTCTGCAGCCATGTGGTAAGATCAGTTGTGTCTAGGAAGTTTAAGATATCGGCATGCAGCAATGAGGATCCTTGATTGCTTTGTTGTATGATGCGCAGGATTATTGGGATTCTATAAAGAACAATGATTACTTCTCCATCGAAGGTCTGTTGGATGTTTTCAAACAGGTACTGACTCTCTCTCAGGTAGCAGAAGAGTTATACCTCTAATGTACTTCTCTGTGTGTTTTAATTACCAAATTCTATCTTGGAAATGCAGCTAAGGATCTATAAGACTCCTGATCTGGAAACACCTAAATACCAGATATTGAGAAGAGCTGCTGACTATGAGGTTGTACACGTTAATCGGTTTGCAAATGGCTTGCACCTGCCAATGGTCATGAAAGTAGTTACTTTTATTCATATATCTGGTCTTGGGTCTGCTTATTAACTTTTTCAACTTCTATGTCCAAGGACTGAAATCACTGTTTGACCAAATGGTCGTACAATATTGACATCTTTAGAGTAAAAAGCTATGAATTTGACACAAAAAAAATGCGTAGATAATTAAGATGACAAGAAAAGAACTAATTGCCCATTTGCTTTGTTGCAAATGCATTTGAATGCAGGTAAGGAAGTATTCACCATTTGCAGTTGTGGAAACAGAGGGGGACAAGCTATCTGGTTCAGCTGGTTTTAACACTGTTGCTGGGTGAGGAGTAGCCCAATCTTCTTATAATGTTTCTCTGCTCAAGGATCAAACAGGATTCTGTTCAACTAATGAGTTTATCTCCCTTTCAAGTCTAGGTACATTTTCGGAAAGAATGCTACAGCGGAGAAGATATCAATGACGACTCCAGTTTTCACAGAGACAACTGATTCTGAAATGTCCAAAGTTGCAATACAGATTGTCCTTCCTGACGAGATAGACTTTGACAGGTGCTTATACTTTGTTTGAAGGCTCAAGCCTCTTGAAGGCTGAAATTGGTTTTTTAGCCTTAGATGATGGCCCTAATACCTTTATTTATTCGTGGCTGCTGCTTGCTAAGAGATTCTTTGGTTTGAATTAGCTTGCCCAATCCAAATCAAGAAGGGGTGAGGTTAAGGAAGCTCGAGGGAGGCATCATTGCAGCCCTGAAGTTCAGTGGAAAACCGACAGAGGACGTTGTCATTGAGAAAGAGAAGGAATTGCGTGCGAGTCTATTGAGGGATGGCCTTGTCCCTGAAAAGGGTTTCTTGCTTGCGCGCTACAATGATCCTGGCCGGACATGGGATTTTATTATGGTATGTTCTCCTTGTAGTCCGAATGTCTTCTTTTCTTATTAGAGTATTGCCACACCTAGAAATATTGCTTGCATCTTCCGCTTATTGTATTTTCATGTTTATTTCCGGTTATTGGTGCTTGTTTCTGGGCTCAAGAGGAATGAGATGCTAATATGGCTTCAAGAATTCAGCATGAACTGAGCACAGATGAGTTTGCCTCGAACTAGCACTTTGAGACTGCATCAAATGACATTGCTTGCCTATTTTATGTGCTCTCGGGTATATCTATGTAATTGATTGATTCAGACTGTCAGTAACAAATTTGTATAGCATAGGTCTTTGTCAATTTGTGTGAAAATTCACTCTATTGGTGAACCTTGTGGGGTTATAAATTATTCTTAGAAATGTGATAAGAAAACTATGTACATACAAGCAAAACTCTGCTGTGAAAAGAAATGATGGATCTTGTATTGAGATTAAGCAGTTTCGTGGGCAGTGCTGTCTCTTTCATTTTCTTTTCGTGGGTTTGCTGAAGCAGTTAAATTAGCTAGCGAAAGGTAGTCACTGCGGTTGGTTTTTGACATAGATTTCAGAGTCATTTTAGCTGTGCGCTTCTGTCAATAGCTATTTTTTTTATACCCCTGAGCATTGGGCGAGTAATTTAGAGCACGGTATGCTAATGCTGGAGGTCCTAGACCACTCTTACAAAATGATACCGACTGTTGTGAATAGTTTACATGGGCCAGTAAATCATACAATCACGATATTTCTGCTGTCAGCACTACCAAATAACTCCTATATGTGTATTACATATACCGAACTGTCGATTAGGCTTATTCGACTATATTTTCATACACTTCATTACTTCTTGGCGTCTTGCAAGAGGATCAAGCTCCTTATAGTCCAAGAATAACTCCCATGCTCCACGTTGGAAGCCATCTTTGGTTGACCAGGCTCAATTTAAGTTCTCCACTTGGTAGTCGAATTAGCACGTGATACAGTGGTTGATATTTCAAGGGACTACAATTCCGTGGTTTTTGTCATGAGAAAATTCATACCAATTTGTACAAGGATGTTGACATCAGCTTCCAGATTTTGTTTGTTGTGTATCTGAGTTTGGGTTTGCTTTGATCGCATGTGAATCATTTTGTCTAGCGCCCACCTTTGTAGACCACCTCTTGTGGCTTGTTAGATGTTGATGTTTTTTTTTTTTTAATCAAAGAAGGAAGCAAAAGTAGTGATAATACAAGAGATATATAAATAAGACTCATCATGCCATGAATGATAAGAACTTGCGTGGCACCATCTGATGAATCATTCCAGGAGAAATAAGAGAGCTTGTAGTTGCAGTTGATATTTTGTACGGCTTTGGTAATGGCAACCACGAAATTCTCCAGTGCTATTTCTGTTGTGGGTTTGACGCCCCAGCAGTGCCCAACGGCCGTGAAACTCGCCGGAACACCTGTTTTGGTTCCCAGAGATTCTCCATGCAGGGCTTTGGCTATTGCAGGTCGTCGAAGTTCAGAAGTTGCAACTTGGCTGAGCGTGGAGGAGCATCGCCTAACTGAATCGACATTCAACATGGAAAGCCTTGTGGCTTTCCTGTATGAGGACATTCCACGTGTCTTTAGTGATAGGGGACTCGATCATACGGTGTACGATGATCAGGTCAAGTTCCAGGATCCGATCACCAAATATGAATGTCTGAGTGGGTACTTGTTCAACATTGCCATTTTGAAAAATCTATTCAATCCTGATATTCAGCTTCACTGGGTTAAGCAGGTAAACTTTCCTGAAAATGTGTAATTAAGTGCTTCTGCTCATCAAGAAAATACTTTATTCTCTTACATTGATTTTATTGTACCAGACAGGACCATGTGAGATAACTGCAAGATGGGCTATGGTAGCACGATATGCTCTTCTTCCTTGGAAGCCGGAATTGATCATAACCGGCACGTCGATTATGGAAGTAAATCAAGTGACCGGAAAGATCTTCAACCATGTGGTAAGATCAGAAGTGAGAATTTCCTTGAAGTTAAAGTTTTCAACTTGGTATTAGAGCCGATATGATCACGAATTAGAATCATGCCATCCCCACATATTTAGTGCTCGGCTTGAGATGAGCCGGTGCATTGTCTACCTTTCAAGGTCACGAGTGAGAGTGCTAGGATGAAACTGATTATATTATCCAACAGAGACATGACTTCTTTCTTGTATACTGTGTAGGACTATTGGGATTCCGTTCAGTGCAACGAACACTTTTCCGTCGAAGCTATGCTGGACATTATTAAACAGGTAAGATCCGTCTCAACATGCATAGAGTTGTGCCTGTTATTTACTTCTTATTTGCTTTCAAGTATCAACCAGATGATTTCTTGGCGATGCAGCTGATGACCATCACTACCCCTGATATGAAAACGCCGCAATACCAGATATTAAAAAGAGCAGCTGATTATGAGGTTCTTACAAGATACTTCTGAAGCTCGATTAAATTTGATTTTGAATAGATCTGTGTTCAATGCATGCTTTTTTTATGTGTAACCTTAACCTTTGCATGAGCTGTATAAACAAAACAGAACTAAAATGCCCATTTGCGCATAATTACAGGTTAGGAAGTATTCACCATGTGTCGCTGCGGATGCAGAAGAGAATCCATCTGGTTCAGCTGGCTGTAGCACTCTTACTTGGTGAGTTTTTGCTTAGCTCTTAGTAGTTAATTTCCTCAAGATTCAGGCTCCTTCAAGATCTGAAAGCCAGCTTTTGCTCCTGTCACGTCTAGGTACACAGTCGAGGAGAATACTGCAATGCAGGAAATACCAATGGCGAAAGTGAAAGGAGGCTTTGCCGCAGTTCTGAAGTTCAGTGGAAAATCAACTGATGATGTTGTCGACGAGAAAGAGAAGGAACTGCGTGCTAGTCTACTGAGGGACAGTCTTGTACCACAAAAGGGTTGTTTACTTACTCGCTACAATAATCTCGCCCTGCCATGGGATTTTATCAAGGTATGTTCTTTTTGTAGGTCGGCCATCTTCATCGCTTTCTATGATAGGATGTATTCATCACATGATACTAAAATAGACTCTGATCGATAGTCATGTTCTCATTTGAGATAGCCTTAGGATCTTTCCGTGTTGTTGTGCATGTCGATTCTTGACACTTTCCTAACGATGTTAATCCGCCGACTAGTGCTGTGCCTATGATTGACAACAATCATTTCGCTCTTGCTCGGTGCTTACTATTGTGTTTATGTTCTTACATTTTTGATGCTTTTGGCCGGAATGAAGAGGAACGAGGTGCTAATATGGCTCAAAGAATTCAGCATGCATTTATAGTTTGTGTTGAGCTAGCTAATGAAGGATGGTTTCGCCTTCCAAGCAAGAGCAGTCCAGAAGCTGGAAATTGACAGGAATGGAGAACAGTTACTGTATAGATCTATTCATTATCCTGCATAGGTTTACATATATAATCTGGCTCTTGCGTTATATATTCTTTACACACTAATGTGATGCCGATATTGAATTGGATAAAACTGTATTGTATCTCTTCTCTCTGCTTCTCGACCCGAGTTTCATGCCGTTGTCCTAGTTGCTCTCCTCTAGTCCCCTTTTGTTCTGCATCACTAGCACTAAGAAACCCACATAATCAAGCCTTCGGTACCAATTTCTGGACGCCAGAATCGGCAAACTTGCAACAGATTTGGACGATCAGTACTGCAACTATTCCCTAGGCACGTAGCAGTTCCGGGCAAGTCATACACACCAGAGTACTCCCACTGAACACAAATTTGAGATCTGCAGGCGTTTCTTTCAAGAAACTCTGAAAAATGCAACATATCAGATGATCCTTGTAACAAGCTATTTGTGGCGACATTTTCTTGAACATGTTCTCTACATACAACACGCCTTGAAAATAATATCTGGTTTGATCAGCCAACCTGAAGGTTAGAATCATCATGGGAAGAAGTCGTGGCGGAGTATTGAAATATAAGTTAGCTACAGATAATAAAAAGTAGTAGCAGCATCTAAAAAAAGGTTCCTCCGAGGGAAAAAATAGAGATCATCATCTCCATCTCCATCTCCATCTCCTTACGTGTTTCCGGTTTCTTCCTTCTTCTCCAGGTTGGCATCTTCCGTGATATGCGACCCCTCAATCTTCTGAGCTATTTCTGCATCGGGTTTTGTGTCAGCATTGATTCTGGCCGTATGAGCAACTCCATTGTCCAGTGCTGAAGGTACGGTCTGCCAAATTCTGATTGTACCATCCTCGGATCCAGAGGCATAAGACTCGCCTCCTGGGGAGAAACGTATGCAGTGGACAGGACCATGATGACCCTTGTTGCATGCTGCAGGGTCAAGCAGATAAGAGGTTAATGAACATCATGTTTTGATCATTGTAAGAGATTAACAAACACATGATTTACCTATCTCTTCACCAGTATGGAAGTCAAATACACGAACCCACATGTCCTCCCCTCCAGCAATGAACTTGTCCCCGTACTTTGGCTCCAATGAGGCAGACTCAACGATACATGGCATTTCATAGCTCTTCACAAAGCTGAAGCTGAAAAGTATGAACCCGTCTTTCAGAATACATACATAATACAGCTAGACCAAGAATGTCGAACCATAGTTTGCAGATCAAACATACTTGTTAGCATCCCAAAACTTGATGCTGGTGCCATCTGCTGTGGTGATGTAACGACCATCTCGGCTAACTTCTGCACTAGTCACTGATGAGTTGGTCTCTAGTGTTTGGACTATCTTCCCACTTCTTACATCCCATAGTCTGCAATAAAATCGATAATCAGGTTAATTAACAAGGGTTGCTTAATGACTAGTGAAGTAATAGCAACTCCCATGATAACATCCATGTTCAGCGTTATATAACAGGCTCCAAACATTTAAACTGAGTTTCAAATATTAGATACTTGTTCCTGGGGTGCTCACCTTACACCTCCTATGTCAGTACATGTACCCAATATTGTCTGATCACTATGCAGCCATGTAACCGTCCGCACTGACCCAGGAGATTTGTCTAGTTCTCTGGGAGGGGCATCAGGGTGATTCAAATCGTAAATGCGAAGAACTTTCTCTAAGCCCCCAGTCAAAAGCAGATGTGTATCCTGCACCCACCCAAGTTTACAAATGATTTTCTCACTCAACATTAGCGAAAAAAACAATACGTAATAACTACCCACAGCAGACAGACACACATCTCAGAAGGCTCCATTTTACTTGATTATTAGCATCAGTCCACACAACAAACTTTTTCACCAATGCTAGAACAATGGACCAAATTTCTAACAGAGGGAAATATACAGAACAAGCAGACGTGAACCCCACTTCAATACAAGGACAACTACATTGAGAAGAACATTTCATGAGGTCGGTTATGTGGATAAGAAATGACATTAGCATCGGATTAGTGACATGTAAAATACAAGAAGTGGATTTCTCTCCACAAGCGGTAAGTGAACAATATATGACACATATCACAAGCAACTAGGTTTATTATTACAAATTACTTCAACATCAATTGAATTTTGAGATCATATGTACGCAAGAGTACCTCTGAGAAGGCACAGGCTCTAACTATGTGCTTGTGCTCAAAAGAGTGAAGCTCATCCCCCGTTATTGCATCCCACACTTTCCTGTAAGTGCAGCAAACCTATGCAGATCAGATAAGTTGAGATTGCAAAGAAACTGTCAAGCCTAAACAGTTTGAAGAATTAATTGCATTGAGTGAACAACATGCAACAGGATAATGACAATACTATACAGGCGAATTTCACGCGAGTAAAAGTCATGAACATACGCAGAGAAGTCTGCCGAGCCTGTTGCAGCACGCAAAGCATTGGTATCCAGGCAGCAACTCCATACAGCACCTTTGTGTCCTTCAAATGTCCCAATCCAGTCCCCAGTTTCGCCATTTCTAAGCATCGGAGTAGAATCTGAATGCCAGAAAAAGCTTTAAATAGTTAACAAAAATTAGGTAATAATAACACTGTAGAGATGATTGCAAGTTACTAATTACAAACACTAAACGACTTCTCATTGTTTTAGTAACTCTTTTGACTAATTATTTAGCAAACAGTAACAACGATATATAATTTATGGAAAAATGCATTTAATCGCCAGAATTTTCGACCTTTTACACTTTGCCTCCCTCAATTTTGAAAATAAGCATATGCCCCCAACGAGGGGGGTTTTCTGCCAAAAAAATATATATTTTCAGAGGATCATGTGACAAAAATTAAGATTTTTTCAAAGTTTAGGGGGTTAAGTGCCTATTTTCAAAGTTGAGAGGAGCAAAGTGCAAAAGGTCGAAAGTTCAGGAAGTTAAATACTATTTTCCCTATAATTTACTTAGAAGTGCATATGACTATCTATCTAAATGAATAAGTAATGGTACACCAAATATTGAAATGCTAAGATATTGTTAAGAATGCCAAGCTGCTCTCATACCATGACCCAACCTAACAAGAGACATGTGTGCTTAAATGAGCACTCAAAATCATTTAAAAAAAACCAAAAAAAAGTAATGCTCACAATTTGTTGTGTACAGGAAAACAATTGCATTAATAATATTTGTAATCAAATTTGTCAGAGAGATCTAAAGCAGCTTGAGGTGTCAAGGTCTTGCCTAGCACTTATATGAGTAACTTAAGGTAAATTCCAACCAAAGTTTATGAAGCACGAAGGCCAAAATGAAATTGCTTAAATGAGCACTCAAAATCATTTTTTAAAAAAAACCAAAAAAAAGTAATGCTCACAATTTGTTGTGTACAGGAAAACAATTGCAGTAATAATATTTGTAATCAAATTTGTCAGAGAGATCTAAAGCAGCTTGAGATGTCAAGGTCTTGCCTAGCACTTATATGAGTAACTTAAGGTAAATTCCAACCAAAGTTTATGAAGCACCAAGGCCAAAATGAAATGCCTGCCCCCATTTCACAACACTAACTAGGGTATTAGCAGGCAATTAACAAAACTTATTGTGATTCAGCACAACTAGGAACTCTTAACTATGGAAACCATCTATGGACACAAGAGATACAAGAGAAGACACACAATGAAAAACAAATGAGAAGTTAAAAGGACAATGTTGTAAGTACATTAATCAATGGCAGTATAGATCGATGGTGCAAGAATCTAAACCACGAATTCTAACTTAAAAAAATAAACTCGCCACCCGTATAAAAAAAGAATTCCCCCTAATGAAATCAGACATTAGAAACACCAAATTATGTATCTTTCTCCTCCGAACTCGATTCAAACACTAACTACATTACTTATACAATCAAGTACGGATTAAGAACCATGTCTTTCTAAAAGAAATCCCGAAGGATTTCTCTTTGGTCAATCGAATAACCCGCAAACTCGAAAGATCATTTAAATCAGCTTTCGCTGACGGGCTCACCACCACAAAATAGCTTCGCATTCAACAGATTTTTATCCGGATGACCATTTAAACCAGCTTTCGCTGACGGGCTCACCACCTAAAGTAACTCCGCACGGTTTTGATCCCTTGAGCTTCCTTAGTTGGTTGAATGGCTTACATGTGGGGTGGGGTGAGGATGATCCCCTTAATAACATTACTAACCACAACAAACAATCATAATATGCATCACTTGAATATAAAAATCCGAACAAAGAATACAAGAAGTTAGAATGGGATCATACCCTTGCTAGCACTGATAAGAAAGAACCCATCAGGGGTAACAGGACTATAGAACAGATCAACAACCGGCCTCGAATGCCCGTGACACACAAGCGGCGTAGCCACCTTCTTTCTATCCATATCTCCCTCCACTACAACAAAATCAAAATCCCCAAATCTACGACACCCAATTCACAAAATACTTCCCTAAAAAATACCCAGAAACCAAAATCTCTTTTTTCTCCCTTTATAGTATCTAATTCGTATAAAACTACAAGACCCAATAACCAAAAACGACTAAAACTGATATGATTGATCAAAATTGTGATGAGGCTTGTACAAAATTGGATGATTTGGGGGTAGAATTGAAATGGGTGGGAATCAAAATCGTTGATTTGAGATTGGAAACTGGAAAGACAGGAATTGATTCATATGATGAAAAGGGTTTGTGAGATTTGTTGATTTGGGGAAAATCAAAATTTGGGAATTTGATGACGACGGATCGCCCCACCGTGTATTCAGAGGCAAGCGGAGCTCTCTTGAGAGAGATCTCGCGAGACACCTCAGGGCTATGCGCAAAAGATCGCATCAACCGCATTGTTTCCATTTTATCAGTGACAATTCAGTCCTTTTTTGTGTGCAGGGCTGCAAATTAGTCCAATTGGTTGATTTAATAAAAATTTGATTTGAATATTATTTATTAAGTTTATGAGTTAAATTTGAATTTTATTTAGTTTAGTGATATTACATGAACGAGTCATTTATGATTCGATTTGATATATTCACGAGGTGTCTTATTTATAAATTTATGAGACGACTCGGATACATATTTTTTTCTCATATTTATATATGTTTAAATTTTAATTTTCATAATTATATACACCACATATTTATAGATTAACATGATATATTTATTTTTTCATGATCAATTTTGATGAATGAGAATTAATATCCAAGTTTTATTACTCAAATAATAAAATTGGTTGGTTAATATCAAGGGATGTGATCTTTGGTTATGGATGTCTATGCATTATGAAAGAATATGTCTTTAAACCAAAAGGTGATTTCTAACTTCTATAAATACCAATCTATGTGATTTTATTTTGAAATGAATGAATGGATCAATGATGAGAATCCAACATAAATCCTCCTAATCCATCTTGTGTCTTCGAAGATCAAAGTGCATGGGTCAGTCATTAGTTGTCGTCATAAGTCTCGTCTATACGAGAGAGTTGAGATAAGAGTACCTACGCCATGTACACGAAATTTGGAGTGTTCTTATTTTGATATGTTAGTCGTTCTATCATAGAAAATGATTTTCGTAACATCTATAAGCACTTGACAGGATAAAATTATATTAAGAAAAATGAATCCAATTTATCTCGATTACATTTAAACGTTGCATATTCCGTTTGTATTTTCTTTGTAGCTTTGGATTAACTTTTCAGAGTTTGTTATTGATAGATGGCAAATGACTACCCGCTCCTATTATAAGGTACACCAATTTTACCAACAAACTAGCACTTTTAAACCACATCAAACCCTTGGATCACAACCCAAACCGCAATCCCCAATGAAACAACCATAATTCGATCATCATCAGACGTAGTTTCCTAACCTGAGAATTCGAGCATTTCAGCAATGGAAAATGGAAAATAGAAATCCAAAATTCCGTTAAAGATTAACCAAAGGTACCTCAGACTCATCTCTATGTAGCGACACAACGAACACCTTATTTGTCAATTATTCTGAGACAGGTTTATTCCTTCTATCATTTCACTTGACGACGTTCCTGCGACTCAAGAATGATAACACGCAGGCTAAAGCTGTTATCCTTGTTGATGGGCGTCTTTGTCGTGGACTTCTGGATCTCAAATGCATGATGAAAGGAAATAACGAAAATAGCAATTAAGGATGATTCATTAGATTCACATCAGATTACCTATCGTAAAATTCATAAATTGATAATAATTTTCAAAATTAACACAACCAAATTCAACACACAATAAAAAATAAAAAATGAACCTTAATCCTAAACAGAAAGGACACAAGATATTATATGCGTACATAAGTTTTGAAATCAAAATTTTTGGGTCTAATTTTTACCTAAAATCGCATACATCTTCTAATTTTTGGATTTATTTTTTTTACATCTTCTTTTTTTGAATTCATTTCACTTGCATCTCTAAAACTAAATGTTCAATTACTGACTAATAAATTAGAAAAGATGTTATAAATAATTTTTTAAAAAGTTAATAAAAGATAACTGGGCCACTAACCACGGTCCATGGGCTCTCAACGCCCCAAATCACATCATTCTCAAAAGCCTATAAATCTCCTCAGCCCAAACCCCTCTTCACATTACCTCTTCCACAAGACAAAAATCGCTTCCAAAGTCTCTCATCTCAAATCCCAATCCCAAATCTCCGATCATCACTTCCGATCGATGGCGGCGGCGATGGTGGAGAAGAATCAACCGGAATCTATGGCGACGGAGCGGTGTGCCTCGGCGGAGCCGGCAAGGCAACAAGGGGAAGGACTGAAGCAGTACTATATGAATCGGATCCACGAGCAGCAGCTGCTGTTGAGGCAGAAGTCACATAATTTGCAGAGGCTTGAGGCTCAGAGGAACGATCTCAACTCCAGAGGTACAGGAACTAACAAACAAACGAAACCCTAATTTTGTGATTACTGATATGGCGGTTTGTGTGGGGTTGGGGGTTGGATTTAAGGTTTGGTGATTGGGGATGGTGATTCGATTAATCGTGTAATTGTGTGTTGGGAGGTGTAATTGATTGGCATTTGGGGATAGGGGCGGGAGTTTCTTTTCTTTTTCTTTTTCTTTTTTTCTTTTTTTTGTTTTTCTGGTTTTTGTAGGATTGGCGTTTCTCTTACTATTAATTGGGAAGTGTTGACTTGGCGAGGGATTGTGAGGATTTTTTCGGGTTTGTGATGCCGAGTGTGTGAGTGCTCGATTGAAGTTGGTGAATCCTGTGATGTTATCGTTCGTTTGTTATGCTGATTCGGTTTATCACTGCTCAATCTGGATAAATCGTAGTGTTGATTGAATCTGATGTTTTGGCCCCGGTTAATTTGTTGATTAGAGGCACTTTGTTGTCAAAAGGATTAGACCGTAGTTTGAGTGATATTGGGGGTAATAGTTGATGGCACATCTAGTTGTCAAAAGGTTTAGACCGTAGTTTGAGTCGGGCTGTAGGTCCCCGCCTTGGCATTGGCCTAGGCCATGAGGCGACAGCCTGAGGAAGAAACTTATAAAACTAAGCATAAATACATGAGGGTATCTGTGTTATCTCCAGAATTGGTTTACAACTTAAACTCATCTACATCAAGATGTCATTCACTGAATTTTTCTTAAAATGGCTTCAAAAGATAAAAATTGAATGTCTTGACTAATACAGCAATTACCCAAGTTAGAAAATAGGTGGGTGCATATTGACAAAGAATTGGAAAATAGGATTAAAAGGGTTCCCGATTGGTGATTGTCTAAAACTTGTGGGGTATTGCCCAAGTGATTTTTGTCTGCTAGGTGCCTAAGAGATGGCCTAATGGCCTTAGAGGAGGCCTTTCATAACAGCTGCACTGATTGAATATATATTGTCATGCATGTTTCTGATGTGTGTTCCTAATTTATGGACTCTGGTAAGATTAGGATGTCTACTGTTTCTGATGTTGCTAACTTAAATGAATTGTTGAATGGACAGTGCGTGCACTTAAAGAAGAATTGCAGCTACTGCAAGAACCAGGTTCATATGTTGGTGAAGTTGTCAAGGTGATGGGAAAATCGAAGGTTCTTGTCAAGGTGAGTGAGATGCTGCCCTATCCTCCTTGCTTGGTGGACACATGATAATTTGTATACGGTCACACAACTTGTATTACACAACATTTAGGGGAAAAACATGTTCCAATGATGATGAGAAATATAGGCAAATTTTTGATTTTTTTCTATTTTCTCTCATTTCTTTCTAGGTTCATCCAGAAGGGAAATATGTTGTTGATATTGACAAGAGCATCGATATAACCAAGATTACACCATCAACCAGAGTGGCGCTTCGAAATGACAGCTATGTGCTCCATCTAGTATTGCCAAGCAAAGTAGATCCCCTTGTCAATCTCATGAAAGTTGAGAAAGTTCCTGATTCGACATATGACATGGTCGGTGGTCTTGACCAGCAGATTAAAGAGATCAAGGAGGTACTATCTTTTGAGTTTTTTTAATACTTTGTTTAATCTCTAGTCCGGCTGCAGGGACTGACTGTTTGCCGTTTCTTTGCTTTGTTGATCAGGTCATTGAGCTTCCTATTAAGCACCCTGAGCTATTTGAGAGTCTGGGCATTGCCCAACCAAAGGTAAACTTCAGCTGCTGGATGAGTCTTTTCTAGAGCTCAGTCATCTGATGTCTGCTTCAAACTTAACTTTTTCTATACTAGGGAGTGCTGCTCTATGGTCCTCCAGGAACAGGAAAGACGCTTCTCGCTAGGGCTGTTGCACATCATACTGATTGCACCTTTATCAGGGTTTCTGGATCTGAATTGGTGCAAAAGTACATTGGAGAAGGTTCCCGGATGGTCAGAGAGCTTTTTGTTATGGCCAGGTTTGTCTTTATTTACACTGCATATTGCTAGCTTAAATGTGCTTCCAATGGCATGATCATTTATTTGATTTCGGGATTACTTGGTTCATCACTTTTTGTGGGAAGGAATTTTTTGTCGAAGTTATCCAACTAGGCCATGTGATTTCCTAGGACTAGGGATCTTCTGTTTGGATTGTTTTTAAACTCGTTTATACTTTATAGAGCATGGTCATCTAATCCGGAGTACCTTTTTTCATTGTAATTCATTTTGGTTTTAGATCTCATCTTATTTCAAGTAAACAAAGCTACAAGAGAAAATTCGACCAAATACTTAACCTAAATTGCTATGTTGAAAGATGTGTGTGAGGCCAAAAATAAAGTAAAAATGAATTATTTGCTGTGTCCATCTCCCCTTGTGAAATGCACAAATTTTAAATCATCTTCGGATGATTGCAAGCAAAAATAATAATACCTTGTAATGTTATTTCTCACAAGAATGTTATGGCCCGGTTGTACTCGCTAATAAATATTTCCCTCTTGTTTTCCGCAGAGAACACGCGCCATCAATCATTTTTATGGATGAGATAGACAGCATAGGATCTGCTCGTATGGAATCTGGTTCAGGAAATGGTGACAGTGAAGTGCAGAGAACCATGTTGGAGCTTCTGAACCAGCTAGATGGATTTGAAGCATCAAATAAAATCAAGGTATGGCTTCTTGTCTCCAGGATAATTTGAAGATTTTATTTCAGCTTATTCCAACGAAAGTATTTGGTGCTGGTGCAGGCCCTAACTACTCTGCTCGTTATGTGGGCAGGTTTTGATGGCAACAAATCGTATTGATATCTTGGATCAGGCTCTTCTTAGGCCAGGAAGAATCGACAGGAAGATAGAGTTCCCTAATCCCAACGAAGAGGTAAATGCTGCATGCTCATCTTCTCACGAATCCTAAGGATACTGTTGAACCATGAGTATGAGAACAGCTAACTAACTGTGCTCACCCCACTGGTTTATTGACTCATCTATGAATTCTTGGCAATAATGTCATGCTCATCATCACCATATAATCAGGCTTTTGACCTAAGTGATGATTAAGGGAGTTTATTTCCCTCCCCCTATTGGTTGTTTGGGAGTTTGAGTTTGCCAAAGACAAAATTTGGAAGCCAGGAGAGATGAATGGCGAGTACATGCTTAGGCATGCATCTTATAGGAAATTGGGGAGTGCCATGATGGCTATGCGGACTGGATTTTATTCTGCTCCAAACTTTTGCATCTATGTGTCTACATACTTTTTGTTTGTTCGAATTCACTGATGTTACTGATTTAATATGTTTGCAGTCACGTTTCGATATCTTGAAAATTCATTCAAGAAAGATGAATCTGATGAGGGGCATTGACCTCAAAAAGATTGCTGAGAAGATGAATGGCGCTTCTGGTGCTGAGCTTAAGGTATGTTTTGTTGCGTACCCAACAATGAGTTACTACATGAAAGAGAAAAAAGAAAAGGAAAAGGAAAAGGAAAAGGGAACTTATCATATGCAAGCTTGTAGACAATAAAATTCGTGGCGAAGTGCTAGGCTTCTCCTCTGATGAAGTGATATAGTTTTGAATTCTGAAACGACCCCTTGCTTGTGCTTGTTTCAGGCGGTATGCACAGAGGCAGGGATGTTCGCTCTGAGGGAGAGGAGAGTCCACGTGACGCAGGAAGACTTCGAGATGGCTGTGGCCAAGGTCATGAAGAAAGAAACCGAGAAGAACATGTCTCTGCGTAAACTATGGAAATAGATCATCTTGGATGTTCTTCTTTTGTTTATATGCACGAACAGAACCAAGGTGACAAGATGTGGTTTGTTCAAGTTATGTACTTATGATGAGATATTTCCCCTTTTAGGATATGCATCATGCTGGCGATGCTCGTGTTTTATCTTAACGTTAGACTGGACAGATGGTGCTTAACAAAGATTTAACAAATATTTCACTTTCCTGTTAAAGGTTGTGATTGATTTGGCACGATACTTGATGGTTGTTTTGCACGGCGTGATGCCTGATGGTTGTTCAGTTCACCTGATCTTGACTTGGTTTCTATCATTGAAGGAGAGGGGACAGAAAAAAGAAGTTTAGTGATTAATAACATAATGATCCTGGAAGATGAGTATCTATTTTGGTTTTACGTGGGTGTTAGGGCTAATGTCGGGGACGTGCTAACTTTTCGGGTATTTAAAAAATCTCGTCCCGTATCAAATATCCAGTGTTGGTCTTCTGGTAATTCGGTCTGGAACACTTAATTAGTCCCGTATCAAATATTCCATTCTAACGTTACTTTTTTACCATGGCAGCGGCGGAGATGGGTGGCCGCCACGTGTGATGATGTGTGGGTGGAGGATAATATTTCGGGATGATTGATTGCGACAAAAGGAAAGAAACTGGGTGAATAAGGACAAATCGGATCATGTATTTTTTTAATAAATGAACTAATTCGTGATGAAAAAAAGAGGTGTTTTATCTATTTTTTATAATATAATTGAATTTGAATACTATTAGTGGGTAACAAAGAAAAAATTGAGAGCTAATCTTGTGATTAAAATTTTTTTTGTTGAAATTTATGTATTCCATTTCATGTAAAAAAAATATTATTTGATTAAAATTTTTATAAGATATAATAAGATTTTTTATCGATTTTATATGATATTTATTTTACTTTGAGAAAAAAAATTTACTATTGACTTGATTAAAAATAAATCTGATTCACTATTTAAAATTCAAATTATCCAAGTTACAACCTCTCATATTTTCTCTTAGTATATAATATAGATATAGATTTAATTTTGATCATTAATCTAGATTTTGAATAGATATTATAATTAAGACTTACTAATTATTTTTAATTATAATATTTAATTTATTACTCCGGACGGACATGATATATCATTGCGAATATTAAGATTTACTAATCCGATGGCTATCATTAGTATTATATTTTTGGTTTTTTTTATTTTAATTAATATTTGATTATCATATTTTTGTTTAAATAAAACTCAATCGTTGATTAAAATCTTGAATGATCAGGTGCAACACAAACATAGTGTCATATCAATTCGTTTAGTATAAAGTATAGTTGTTGAATTAAGTTAGGTTAAAAGGGTATAGTTGTCCATTCATATGATTTGGTACCAAAATAAAATCAAAACTCCAAATGGATACTAGAATATATGTTAAAAGATTTTAAATAATAAAATATTAATTAAAAGTTCATTGGGAATTCTTAATTAATTCATCCATAAAATTATGATAATTGTAATTCCATAATCGAAATAATTTAATTACTTTCTATATTTTTATTTATACATAATACATTAACTTTTAGAATTATTCAAATACGTGTTGATTAATTTCGTTTTACCTAAAATCACGACTTAAAAACTATTTTCAAAACCACTTTGTACGAGGTAAGTGATATTGATAAATCTTTAATCTTAATCATCTATGATGTACACGGTAAAGATTATCAATCTAAGTGTATGAATAAAATTGGAAAAAAAAAAAACCTCCAAAAACAGACCCTACCTGTTGCACTCCTCATCACCCTTCCCCTGCAAACCCGCCGTCGCTCGCCGTTCTCATCTCTCGTCACCGCCATCGCCGGGCCCCTTCGCCGCCCATCCCCCCCACTCTCTCGTTGCCCTCATCACAACTAAATCTTCTCCCTTCAGGTTCATCGATTCAATTTGTGAATCTCATCATCTCAATTTCTCCATCATTGCTTTGTTTGATTGTGAATCGGGGTGTTTTAAGGTTTAGGGTTCATGGAACTGATTGTGGTTTCTTTTGATGGTGTTTGTTCTGAACTACTTTTACATATGATTTGTTGTAAATTTTTCCTAGCTTTTAGAGTGCTGAATCTTTTGCTATGTCGAGATAGAAGAAGTTGTTCAATTTTTTAGGGTTTAGGTATTGCGAAATACTCATAGGATACTTTTTGGGCTGTAACATGGTATTAAGTTCAATTTTCATGTTATTTTAACAAACAGGATCCCCTTAACCATTAGCCAATCATTGTTTAAGGTTATATGTCCATTTAAAGCATGATTCTACCTATTTAGTGCATATGTCCATTTAAAGCATGATTCTACCTATTTAGTGCATTTAGTAACATACCATTATATATTATATCGAGTTAGTGTTTGTGCCGTAAAAGATAGCCAATTAGGTATTTCGAAGCAATCTCCATCACTCATTTTTTTTACAAAATCAAAAAAGAAAATAGTTTTTTAAAACTTGGTCCACTATTACCCACCATTAATGGTGGAGATTGATCCACAACACGTATTTGGCTACCTTGTGTATCTCGTGAAAAATGAATGATTAAGATTAAAAAATAAGCATTCTAATCTCAATTCTTGATTTGTGTTATTTTAATCTCAATCGTTCATTTGTTATTAGGCACACCTATATCATGACACACATTCCCTAACTCTTATAAATATATAGTTCGCTTAAAGTGTTTCTTATAGCCTAATTCAAATTGATCGACCAAATCTGATGTTTTTATATATGGACATAATTATGATTATCAATCAATCCCTTCACAGCATGTTATATAATCATAACATAAAAGTTTATTTGAATAAACAAACTTTATAAGTTTATTCATGATATTGTTTAGATATCTATAGCATATTAGTCTATATTTTATGCACAATGCTCATTTTTTAAGGGTAACCAAATTTAATTGGAGTACCTTCAGTTTCAACCGCTGCTAGATTTATTTCCTTTTTCTGGCATGTTGCTTTCTTCGATTGCTGCTTTTTTCTTTTTTCCTTCCCGGCATGTTGCATTGACACTAATGTTGCAATTCAGGTTGCTGGCTTAGATATCACACCCAGTGCATCCTTTTTCATTGGTTGCCTGTTGCCACTGAATGCTCTTATGGTAATGGAGCTGTCCAAATCTAGGCGTGAAAGGAGTGAAGAACGGTATAGGAGTAGAACTCCAGTCCGAGACCCACTAGAAGGAGCTATCGATTATTTGGAAGAAAATGACAATGGAAGAAGAGAATCAAGCAAACATCGGAGCAAGGATACAAAGAAGAGTCGGAGAGATGAAAAGGATCACAGAAGCAGAGACAAAGATTATTTGAAGTCCACCGATGGTTTCAGAGAGAAAGAGGTAAAGGATTCCGGGAATGAATTAATATCAAGTAGAGGAAAAACAAAGGAAGAAAAAGAAGAGCCTCAGAAAGATTGGAGTAGGGATAAGGAAAGGGAGAAAGATTATGACAAGGAGAAATATAGAGGGAGAGACCATGAGAAGGACAGAGACAGAAGGGTCCGTAGCATAGCAAGAGATTCTGAAAGGAGTAGGGAAGTGGAACTTGATATTGATCAAGGGCAAGGGTACGAGAGAAGCAAAGATAGAAGCAGAACTAGAGACAAGGAAAGGAATTGGGATATGTCAAAGGATAGAGATAGGACAAAGATTAGAGAAAGGGACAAAGAGAGACAGACAGATCGAGATAAACAAAGAGAGCATGAGAAGGATAAAGACAGGGTTTGGCTTGATATGGAGAAAGGGAAAGAGAAAGTCACAGGAAAAGAGCAGGGTGTTGAACATCATGATGAAAAAATAAGGATTAGAGGGAAATCAAGTAAAAGTGGTTGGGAAGATGCTCATGATCGAATCAAAGATGGAGCCAAGGAGGAAAAACATGACACTTTTGGCGTTGTAAGCAAGGAGGAACAGGTTGGCATGCAAGAGAATATTGGTCCTTCCGATGAGAACACTGAGAAATTGCAGGCGGGGAAACATCGAGTAGGTACATATGATGGGCAAGATGAAAACAAGGGAAAGGTTGAGGAGCGTATTCTCAAGTAAGCATGTGCTCTTGTGTTCCGAAATGCCTGTATTTTTACCTGTACTAAATCATTTACTTCATCCGGATTCTGCTGCTGCTTTTACTGTGTCTCAGGATGAAAGAGGAAAGACTTAGGAAAAAATCCGAAGGTGGCTCGGAAATCTTATCATGGGTTAGTAAGAGTCGTAAAATAGAGGAGAAAAGGAATGCGGAAAAGTTGAAAGCAATACAGTTGTCAAGGATTTTCGACGAACAGGTTGGGTTATTGGGTTTGATCCTCAAGTTTGATTGTTCTTTTGTTGACCATCATATAATGTCCTTTCT
This sequence comes from Drosera capensis, assembly GCA_001925005.1. Taxonomy (NCBI): domain Eukaryota; kingdom Viridiplantae; phylum Streptophyta; class Magnoliopsida; order Caryophyllales; family Droseraceae; genus Drosera; species Drosera capensis. The sequence continues at coordinate 27,956 of LIEC01006921.1, forward strand.
GTTCATTCTCAGGACAATATTGGTGAAGACATTGACGAGGATATAGGAGACCGGCAATCTGCAGGTGTAGCCTTTTCCCCTTTTCACTATTTCTTTATTCCTGCATTTGCATTGCTTTGTTCTGGTAACTAGTTGGTGAGCCACTGATGTGCTCCTGTCTGCGTTAGTAATTGTGTTAACTGTATAAGCATGGTGGGATAATATTAAATTTTGCTTGAGGCAGCACTTCAATTTTTTTTTCCTTCATGGGTTTTTTGCCATATTACAACCCCAAATGACTTATAATTCCTAAAAAGCACCTCAAACATTCATAATTATTAAAGAAACAAACCCACAGTGACGTATTTGTCCACGATCTTATGATCTGGGTTGGGCTTTTCCCCTTGATTGGGTGGGGGTTTCCTCGATTTGGGGTGGGGGAGGGGGTGTTTTCTTCCGATATAGTTTCCATAAAAATATAAACAAATGAACCCAAATCGTACGATGATTGTCAATTTGGCTTCTTTGAGTTGGCTTTTCAGAATTTTGAAGATTTCAGGTGGTCTTTTGGAATTAGATGTAATTTGGGGCGATGATGGAATATGTCTTTAATCCTGATTTTGCCCCCTTTTGCTGTAATATCTGCATGTTGAAAGCATGTCCTATGCATCCTTTGAGTTTGCCTTCTCATTGTGATGTACCTAGTTTATCCATTTGTTAGCAGCATGTTAGGAATGCAAGTTTGGTTGTCCATTGACTACTTATTCAATGCATCTTTGAATCCTTTAGATGTCTTGGCTGGAGTCAAGATTCTCCATGGTTTGGACAAAGTAATAGAAGGTGGTTCGGTTGTTCTGACACTCAAGGATCAACAGATACTGGCTAATGGTGACATAAATGATGGTAAAGTTTCTTATCATGCACCTCTGATTTACAACATGAACAAGGAGCTGATATCATCTTTCTGCCCCCCCCCCCCCCCCCCCCCCCCCCTTCCCCCCTCTAGATGTGGAAATGCTTGAAAATATAGAGATTGGGGAGCAGAATCGACGGGATGAGGCATACAAATCGGCAAAGAAGAAAACGGGGATTTATGATGACAAGTTAGTAAATTGCATCTAATTTGTCATTGTTCCAAAACTGCATTTCTATTACTTGATCTTCACTTCCTTATCTCTATTTTGTAGATTCAATGATGAGCCTGCTTTAGAGAAGAAAATACTTCCACAGTATGATGATCCGGCTGATGATGAGGTAAATATCCTATAAAGTTTGCATCTCATTCCCTTGTTTCTTTCCCCTTTTTTCTTTTTCTTTTATTTTCCTTGAATTGGTCATTCAATCTGATTCCATTGTGTAGTGGGTGGCTTTGGATGCCCATGGACGCTTTACAGGTGCTGCAGAGAAGAAATTGGAAGAGGTAAAAACTGGTTATCCTGTTGGTACTTTTGGGGCACTTTTTAAGATGAGGATTCAGCATATGTGAATCGAAATCTGCTGCTTAGTTACATCGTTTTCTCCATTGACTTTTTGATTGTGGTATGTGATGCTAATTGGTTATCTCAATAAGGAATCATGTATTGCTAATTGGTTAATAAAATCATGCCTGCTGATGCACATTTTGTGTCATTGTATGTAATGGATCTGTTGTCCTTGAAATTTCAGCTGCGTAAGAGGTTACTTGGAGCTTCTGTGATCAATCAAGTTGAGGACCTGAATTCTTCCGTGAAAATTGCTTCAGATTACTACACGCATGAAGAAATGCTTCAGTTTAAAAAGCCTAAGAAAAAGAAGTCATTGCGAAAAAAGGATAAGCTTGATGTAGATGCACTTGAGGCAGAAGCCATATCAGCAGGCTTGGGCATGGAAGACTTGGGTTCTCGTAGTGATACTAAAAGACAGAGAGCTCGGGAAGAGGAGGACAGATCTGAAGCTGAGATGAGAAACAATGCTTATCAATCTGCATATGCTAAAGCAGATGAGGCTTCTAGAGCACTTCGGATGGAGCAAGCTGGTGTTGTTCGGACAGAAGATGATACTCCATTATTTGTTGATGATGCAGAAGATCTGGAGATTTCCTTGGAAAGAGCTAGAAAGCTGGCTTTAAAAAAGCAAAGTGAGGAAGCAACTATTGGTCCTGAGGCAATTGCTCGTATTGCTTCTTCCATAGCTACCAGGGAACCAACTAATATTCATCTTCCAGCTTCTGGAGAATCAGTGGAAAACAAGGTTGTCTTCACGGAGATGGAAGAGTTTGTCTGGGGTCTGCAGCTTGATGAAGGTCCATCTCTTTTGCTCATGGTTTAGATTGAGTTTGTAAACCCATTTACATTGCTTAAGGGGAACTCCCCATCCATCGTTGAGTCTTATCTATAGTTTTTCATTAATTCTTCAGATGGTTTGACGAATTGTTTTGAATTGGCCTGAGTCATCAGAACCGTTTTGTTTTTGGATGAAACCAGCTTCGATTCAGGGCTTGAATTGACGATACACCTGCATCGTCCCCGAATCAATTGACTCGGACGATTCAGTAACCCCCCCCCCCCCCCCCCGCGCAAATCGTTCTGGTTCGGTGAACTGATCCCCCAAAATCCCAAGGACATTTTTGGGGATTTGGAGTTCAATTCAAAGTGGGAAAATGATGAATTTTGATAGGATTTGAGGATTGAAGAGGGGAGTCAATGAATTTGGTGTTGATGGTTTTGTCTTGGGTATGCTGTGATTTGGGTATTGTGATGTCACCGTTCAACAAGAGAAAGAATGGTGAAATTGAAATTTTGGGTGTTTGTGGTGAGAGAGAGACGCTCCTCTGTCTAAAAAGACTTACGATGGAAGGTTTAGTCTTTTAGGTCAGTAAAGGGCTATTTGTCATATGGAAAGTCCATTCCATTGTTTTAGTCGGAGATAAATCAATGTTGCACTTCCTCGCGTCATCATAATTGCATTAATTTTATACGGTAACATAGCTAGAATGTTGTGGAATAGACTCATAGACTTCTACTTAACAAATCTTGGATCTTGACCCAATACTTGGAATCCAGTTTTTTTATTTTTCAAAACCTTGACCCGATAATTGCTCGTCATTCTTCATTTTTATGAGTTTGATATATATATATATATATACTTCTATGTAACGAACAAAATATATGATAATTTTTTCAAGTTATCTATCTTGTGTATTAAAATTCAATTTATTCCAAAAAATAAAAAATAATAATAATTGAACCTAACCGAGTCGAACTGAATCGGACCGGTTCAATGGTGAATCGATGAACCGACTCGGTTTATAGAAAAAAATAATTCTGATTCGATTCACGGTTTGGCGAATCTTGATTCTTCTTTTGATTCAGTGTGTGTTTTTTATTTTGTTGTAATTAATGTCTATTTGTTTTTGTTTCATTTTTCTCGCTATGTTTTTCAGTTTCTTGTTATTATTTCATTGTTGTAGGGTTTTTTTTGGGTGCTTGCTTTTGAAGGCATCAAAAATAATCTTTCTGTTGTATACAATAGAGATAGAGATAATATACAACAGAGATAGAGATAAGACCGTGTACATTTCGTTCTTTACAGATCATTCCCGTTGACGGGATTATCTGGGTGGTGGTTGTTATTGCATCTATGAGGCTCATGGACTTGTGTAGAAATTCTTGATCTCAACACGTTCGTGACTTCAATTTAATTTCAGTGGTTGTTGTTGCTTATTAATTTTATTTGATCAATTTCTTTTCTGTATTGTGTTCTATTTCTGGAATAGCAGAAACGTCGAAGCCTGGCGATGAGAATGTATTCATGGAGGAGGATGAAATGCCTACAGCTATCGAGGAAGTAGCTAGAGGTGATGCTGGTGGTTGGACAGAGATTATAGATTCCGCAACAGATGCACAATCTCAGAATGAGCATGTAATGGAGATAGTTCCAGATAAGACTATTCACGAAGCTCCAGTTGGAAAAGGGTTGTCTGGGGCACTCAAGCTGCTCCAGGAAAGAGGGTCCCTTAAGGAAGGACCTGGTTTAGGTGGCAGAAACATGGACAAGAAAAAGAGCAAGCTTGTTGGCATTTATGATGAAGAAGGCCCTAAGCAGATATCGATTGAGAGAACGGACGAATATGGCCGCATTGTAAGTGTTGTCTTTCTTTCCTTAAATTTAACATAGTACTAAAGTTATTTTGCAGTTGTAATATGAACAGCTGAGTTGCTCAACGTGTTTCTTTTTCTCTCTTTCTTTCTTTTTCCTTTTTTTCTTTTCAGCTTACTCCAAAGGAAGCTTTTCGATTAATTTCTCATAAATTTCATGGTAAAGCACCTGGTAAAATGAAGCTAGAGAAGCGCCAGAAACAGTACCAAGATGAATTGAAGTTAAAGCAAATGAAGAACTCTGACACACCGTCCCAATCTGTGGAAAGAATGCGGGAGGCTCAAGCTCGTTTGAAGACACCATATCTAGTCCTTAGTGGGCATGTTAAACCCGGGTAAGAATTTCAACATCTGAGTATGGTAGTATGTCTTTCTTCGCCACATTAGGGAACACTATTTTGTTATAATCATAAATCAAACGCCAGTTCTCATTGAATATGAGGACTTAAGGAGCCCTGATTCATGCAGCTTCCTTGGTTTTTTCCTTTTCTTTTTTTAATTCCATTGGTTTAGGCAAAGCGGTGATTCCAGCAGTGGCTTTGCTACAGTCGAAAAAGAGGTTCCCGGGAGTTTGACCCCTATGCTTGGGAATAAGAAGGTTAGTAGTAATATTCCTCTTTTAGTTCAATGACGCATATCATCGACCACCCTGCCACGAGAAAGAGCCCTTGAGAAAACATTTTTAAACTGACATCTGACATGAAGATAAGTAGATGACTTTATCAATGCCCATGGTTTTATTTCTTGTTTTCCCCCTTTTTTACTGCACTCTTGCTGTATTAGTACATTTTTTTCCCCTTGCTATTCAGAGCCTTTGATTTACTGTGTTCTCAAAAGTGATGGATGTTTGCCCATGCATTTGAAATGTTTTATTTCAATTTTCATCAAGCGTCTGCTCAAGGTTGTGCAATTTGTTCACGGTTGAAGAGGTTTCCTTTGCCCCCCCCCCC
>LIEC01006922.1:0-15896 GCA_001925005.1 Drosera capensis
TTCTCTGCATCCCAATCTTGGTGTGTCAACAGCGAGGGCTATGGCCTTGAAGCCAGCCCTCTCTGCTCGCCTTACAAGCTGTGCCACGACATTTCGGTCCTTAAACCCGTAGATACAGCAGCTCATAAGTACCCTGTTCCAAGAAATATTATGAGAGAGAGAGAGAAGGCAGAAGCATACATAAAGCTGGAAAAACAGAATCCCAGGTCCAGTTGAAGCGACCTCTTCGACACTAGAAGTTGCCCATGATGACAAAGTCTGTGATACAAAGTCACAGGAGAGAGACAAATCACAAACAAGTAAACAAAGTGGTACTCATGCTTTCTCATGCTTTAAAGCCACTAAAATAGCTCTAAAATACAGCTGCATGAAACAACCTAAGCAAGCATTTCAAGAACGAATCCATTCTTCTCATTATACGTTTTGCCATGATTTCACATCCGTTCTTGAACAATGCAAAACATACTCATCAGTATAGAGTCACAGCATACTTGTATAGTTATGCACGATTCAATAAATAATATGATAATATTAGTCATTGATAAGAAAACCGGAACTTCGACATGATGGAACCCGCCCTTCAAAGCGTAGAACCAAATATTTGTAAACAAATCCATATTTTATGATCACTACACAACACCATATTATACAAAAAAAAAAATGCAGCATATGCCCATTTTACTTGCTGGTTTCAGTTCAATAGACTAATATCAAACATAAATAGAGGGCATGCCATCATGCACCATTCAACATAGAAAGAAAAAAAGAGAGAGAAAAGAGCAAAGAGCAAAACCATGATAGTTCCAGCAGCTGATGCAGCTCTTGCAGTTGCATATTCACCTGCATGGAATAAGGTCAACAACCATAAAGTGTCCATTATAACTGACATGAAACATCAACGGACATCTGAGAGACAACAGCCAAACTAATCCCAATCGTCATGAAACAAATGGCAGAAAGGAAAAGTTACCCTGAGAGGAAGCATGACAGATTAGAAAAAATAACTGTCTAGATATCATGTGACTTTGGATTTGAGAGTTAAAAGATGATATCATAAGTGAGTTAGGTTTTCAAAAGCATATGCTACCTAGTTTCTGAAACAAAAAATGTGGGAAGTCTAGATCGCAAAGGTAGAAGTTCCTCAATGTCCAACATGAACAAACCAAACAAGCCATTGGCCATTCGACTAATCTGACTTTACCCATTAACAAAGGGATAGAGAAGAACAAATCAAGAGATGCTAGACCTTCGGGGTGAGCCATCTTCTGCATGGCAGTGGACGCAATCATGGTAGGCATTGAAATCTTAAATCCCAGCACAGTGGTTGTCATGTCTATATGACTCACATCAATCGGAATCCGTGGACGGAACCTGTTTCAAGCGTCACTTAGTATCAGATTAGAGCAAAGACTAAATAGAAAGAAAAGGGGAAAAAAACATAGGTGAAGCTTAATATGTTTACAGACAAAAGCTAAAAAAGAAATGTACAGGATCCTTGAGAAAGCATTTATGTTCTCGGCAGGGGTCCATTGGTCTTCAGCGCCTGATGCATAGTAGTCATAGATCATCTTTGGCAACTTCTGCTTTGCGATTTACTGATACTCTGTAACATTTGTTATCTCCATCTTCAACTAATTGAAGAGTACCTCTGCAAAAAGAAAACGAAGGATCAAGATCACCAATTTAGCAGATTCCACATGAAAAGATACAAAGTTCAAGTTCTTCCGGTGAAGTTCATTCTGATAAAATAAAACGCAGTTAGGAACATCACTTCAAGGTCCAAACACAAAATCAAAAACAAGTGAACCCTTGCTCACTACGTCAATTCTCTCGTAAGTCTCGACCTCTATGCTCTTTCTTCACTCTAGGCAAACGCATCTCATCGGCACAATGGTCTAGTATATAAGTTCCTCAGAGGATGGTGGCTCAATTCAATTTATAATTTGGGAAAAAGACCTTAATCGATTATTTCAGATCACAAATTAAAAAAGCAAACCACGTCTTTATCCCATTAAATGGCATCGGCTAAACCGGCCAAACACTTCAAATAATATCCAATCCAGCTTCAACGAGAACACTCCATTCAATTGGGATACCGCCAACAATATGCCATGCTTCAACAGGATGATTTCATTGGAATCATGTCGTCAATCAAAAAACAAAAATAAAGAGCATATGTTCCAAACACGAATCAATACTCGATCAAATAATCTATCCTCCAACTACTACAAATAAAAAAAAACATCTGATATCCATCAAGAAAGAACCATGTGATCAACTCCATCACATAGAACACTTCAACACCCAAATGAATGAATCGAAATAAAACCAAAGCACACGAAAAGTTCCACAACCCACCACTCAAACCATTGTATTTATCATCCAATCCATAACAAATCAATAGCAAAAGCTAACAACAATAACTGAACATCTAACGGGATAAAGATTTGGTCTGTTGTTGCTGTAGTTCCATGCATATAACAATCATCTGTGTCAAACATATTCTTGCTTTTATAAACAATGCACGCAATCTAATCAGAAATTTATTACAAAAAGGATATAAGCTATTATATCAACTGTATTTACTTTATAAGCCAAGTTTTACTCCCGATTTCATTTTTATCTCTATCTTTAAATTTAATCTAATAATTGAGGTGAATGATTTATATAAACAGCCCATGTAATAGTAATACTTAAATCAAGTTATCAAAAATGTTGAAATGGATGAGAAAATCATATTTCTCTATATATAGAACAAACTTAAAAAGTAAGTTTCTTCTACTATATTTATTCATCCCGTGCACGGCATTCTAATAATTTTATAAAAATGATACTACATCGTCATCCGAAGTACATGTCGTTGTAATTTTTTTTCTTTAGGCCTAAGTATATAAGAGAATAAGATTTAGAACTATGAAATCCATGCTATTCTATTCGGTTTTATTGGATTGTGTTGGATTGAGTAAAGAAAATTGATCGACTAATGCGAATGTTGTTGTAGAACAAGTGCTCGAGCTTATCGAATCGATTAGTACATATATCCGATTTGATTTCTTCGGATGATAAACGTCGAAATTTACATACAATTAAACTATTTTAGGAAGAAAGAAAAGTTTTCTTCTTTTAAAATATGTACACAATACCTTACACATGAGCTCAATTTATAGTGCTCAAAGTAATTAATTAACACATAATCTTCTATCATCTAATTAAGGTGATTAAGTCTAACTAATGGTTAATTAGATATACTCCTTTAATAGCCTAAAAAATAGGTGCAATCAAACAAAAATATCTAGGCTTAAATATAAATACATCATTTTCAAAGAGGCATCATGTTTTCAGAATTTACAACACTCCCCCTATGTATTCAGCACATAGTAAGATTATCTCGTTAAAATCTTATCAGAAAAAATCCATTGGGATAAAAATATTGACGAAGGAAAAATAGTATAATCTTCCATTAAAAAAATTTCACTTAAACATTTGAATTTTGTTCAAGAAAATTATTAAACCTTCTCATTCGTATCTTATGCCCTAGTCTAAGCTTCAAAAAGTTTGCTTGCAGTATTGCTTTTGTGAATAAATCTATCAAGTTATCATTTGAGCGGATTTGTCGCACATCGATAACCCCATTCTCATGAAGATCATACGTCCGGAAATTTTTTGGTGATATATGCTTTGTTTTGTCGCCTTTGACGTAGCATCCTTTGAGTTGTGCAACACAAACTGCATTGTCTTCATATAAGATTATCGGCTTTCCCCGTACCAAAGGCATCCCACATTACTCTTGTATGTGTTGTATCATGAATTTCGTTGAGACACATTCTCGACTAATCTCATGCATTGCAATAAGCTTTGAATGGTTAAAAGATGCTGCAAGAGTTTGCTTCACACAATCTCCACGATATTGCTGCATCTCCAAAAATAAACACATAACTTGTTTGTGATCTTATCTTGTATGGATCTGACAAGTACCCAACATCTCAAAGTAATGTACATTTATTCAAAAATTTCACTCTTTTTGAATAAAGTAGCCTCATATCAACACTTCTACGAAGATATCGCATGGCATGCTTGATTCCATTCCAGTGTCTTTTTGTCGGAGTTGAACCATGCATTGCAAGTAAGTCAACCGCAAAAGCAATGTCTGGTCTTATGCAATTCGCAAGATACATAAGCTCATCAATTATATTTAAATAAGGAACTTCAGGTCCTAAAATGTCTTTAGATCCTATAACAGCTGATAAATTTTTTTTATTCAATTTCACTCATATATATTAATTTTTTATTTATCATTCATCATTATTCTTCAAGCAAGTATTTAATTTCAAATGAGAAATAAATGATTGTTGCAATGTTAAAAGCTAGTAATAACAATAAATAACATAATAATTTGTCAAGATTATTCCGCATTATGTTTGATATTTCTTTATTTCATCGTTTATTATACCTTAATGAAAAACACAAAAGTTACGTCCTATCACTTGGAGCAAATGCATTAACATGAAATATAAAATAAGTAATAAGTTTTCACATGATACTTCTTATGATGATGAAATCATAATTATTTTAGATTATTATTATAATAGATTTTCACATTGGCGATGCTTCATCCGACGATGAAATTACAATTATTTTATTTAGATTATTATTATCATATGAAAATCAAAATATACGGTTATAATAAAATTCTTTGTTTGGCTTTCGATCTAAGCTGGTTAGAGGCTCGTGTTGATAACGTGTTGTACTCGCACAGGTTTAACTGATTCATCAATATATTTGTTTGATTTTTTCAGACGATAAATTCAAATTCACAAAGTAATTAAACTATTTTAGAGAGAATATATAGAGAGAAAGAGAGTTTTTTTTCTTAAAATACATAATACCTTACAAATGAGTTCTATTTATAATACTTTAAGTGATTAATTAACCCCTAATCTTTTATCACCTAATTAAGGTGATTAGATCTAATTAATGACTAATTAATTTTTTTTAATAGTCTAAAAAAATGAAATAAAAAAATCTAAAATTAAATGTAATTAATTATTTTTAAAAAATCACTACTATGTTCAATAATTTACAACAAATATTACATATTCATATTTTTGATAAAATTTTAAATATAAATTCAATCTAATCCCATTCAATTCAATAAGCCATGGCCCTCGTAAGTCGCCATATCGGATTCGGAATTTGAACACAGCTCATCCGCATCAATCTTCCTCAACACACCATCCATCAATCCCCCCTTTTCCCACCTCCACTCACCTCTTCTCTTCCCATCAATGTCGCTCCAGCCATGCCGAATCCAAGAAAACGGAAGCGAACGGCGCCACAGGTTCTGTGGCGGCTCTTCGGCGACAGAGTTCGCTCGCTCGCCGACGCAGTCCTGTTCCTTCTCCCCCGTGAATGCAGCTGCCGCTTTGGCCGCCGATGGAAGTGTCTCCGGTGCACATTCCACGGCGGCGGAGGCGAGGGAGAGGGAGAGGGAGGTGGATATCTCGTGAGGGAAGGGGATGACAAGGAGTATGTGGAGATGATGAAGTGGTGTTATGTGGTGGTTGATGATAATGCCAAGGGTTTGGATCCTGATACTTGTCCTCTCTCTCGCTGGTCTCAGCGTCAGGTATATATTTGATTCCTTCGTTGCTGTTGGTTCAGCTTGTCTGTGAGTGTGCCTTGCAATTTGGTGGTCTATGTATGGTGTTGTATTCATGTTGGTCATGTTATGAAGTTTCGTAACCATCAAGAAAGACTGTTATGAAAGCTTATCATGTTCTTGCGAGCTTATCATGTACTTACTCCCCAATATTAGAAAAGAGTTCGAGTAAGTGATAAGTTCGAGTAAGTGATAAGTTGCCACAATTAAGTATAAAGAACGCATTTGTTTTTAGAAAGCCTTATGATAAAGGCAATGACAATCCCAAACATTAACCGTTGGAATTGTTGAGGGTATTGCATTAAGAACATATACTTCACCCAGCTAAAGAAGTACTCCTACTAAAGAATGAGAAATCTGTATCGCCGAAAAGAACGGAGCAAATGTAGGAAAACACTTATTCGAGTGTGAAGTTTAAGTTTTGATGATTTTCAAATTAGTGCCTGCTTATACAAGCTTATTCAGAAATGGACTACTGAAAAAATAATGTGTGGAACGGCTCTTTTATTGAAGAATAACAAATAAACTTCAATGAAAATTGAAACTCGTATGATTATTTGATTTTGGGTAAGTTCATCTTATCAAGTGAACATCATGGGAAATCGGTGGGTTTTAGAGAGTCTCGATTGTGTGATTCTTGTATTTGGCATGCTGGAGAATGGATTGGGTTCTGGTGATGTCTTAGATTGTTGTTTTGGAGCAGTACGTATTGTTTTAGATAGTGTTTTGGAGCAGGAGTTGGTGCTTTAACTGTGGGTATCCTCAGATTGTTTGCAGGACCATTCAAAGAATATTGAGTGAACAATCCGAGTTGTCCAACGTGTTATGTAATGGCTATCAGATGGTAATCTTTCTCTTTGTGCTTTTTTTCTTGAGAATGACGAATATAAAGGACAAAGGCATATGTGATTATAGAAATTCTGTATGTTTTTCTCATGCATCTAACAGCTCACAGATTCAAGCCCCATTGTCGATCTCCTGAGCTCTTCTTCATGGCAGAAATTGTTGCAAAGGGTAATTTGCTCTCATCATTCTTATTTTCATTAGCTCTATCCTTGATGATTTAGTTTCTATGAACTTCTTCATATAATTGGCATCTTATCTCATGCAGGTTGGAGATGTTTTCATGTGCTATCTTCTCACACATACTATGATCTTCTTGTTCCGTGGGAATAATAAACATCAGCAGGTGGCTGGTCAACCTGTCAGTTGTTCATATGCTTACTCTCCTTGGCATTTGTCTGAGAACCATCATCAACGCTTTAAATCCAAGTAGGTATATTCTCAAATGTGGAAGTTGTGTGAAAGATTGATCTTGCCATTTTTAGATAAATGAAGGAAGTCAAGAGATGAAAACCCATATCTGCTCTTAATCCATTGACTCAAAGCTGAAATTGTTTGATGGTTATTTGCTGTGCTAACGCACAAAGATGAAATGCCTTGTACAACCTTCAAAGCTGAAAACATGAAATGCCTGACTGCTCAAAGCTAAAAACTTGTCTTTGTTTCTATCTTTTTTTTCTTTCTTTTTGGACATCTATATTCTTTTTTATTTTGCTGAAACTGTTTTTGTACTTATTCGGCATCTTTCTTCCCAAAATAAATGTAACATTTTAACTTTTTTTCACTATTCAACATGTATTTTAAAGAGATTTATTTTTCATCTTAACGACGCTACAAAATTATATCCATGGCCTAGAGTTGAAATACAGAACTTGAATTAGTATTAAATATTTTGAAAAATTATATTTGATTGTTCCCATGACACAAGTTAAATTTTACATCGACAAATGCACTCAGTCAAAGTGTAACTTTTTTATTTGGACGGAGGAAGTAACATTTCAATGTACTCTGGTGTTAACTGTCTAATAAGTCATGGCTTCAGGTTCACACTTTCAAGCCTATGGTTATGCAATTGTTTATCAATTTCTAGGTCTATGAACATGAAAAGTAGAAGAAATGTAACTGGAAGATGAATGTAACGCTCAAGTGGTAACAAAACATCTATGTTGCATAGATATGAGTGTTGGTGTTGACACGGCTAAGGCGGGACACGGGGTACAACAATTTGGAAAAAGTTAAAGATTCGGGTACGACAAGGGTATATATGTTAAAAATGACATGTCTCAAGTAGAACAGAAAAAAATGAAAAAAAAAGATACCTAACTTTTTAAAATCATCACACAAGTAAAAACTACATGTTAAATTGTAACGAAAAAGCTAATCTTTTGAAAGAGCTAACACAATATGTATAAAAGGTAATACAAATATGTAAACACAAATCGACATCCACACCATTAATTGATTTCCTCTTACAAATTATCAATAGCAAAATTCATGCAAAAAGAAAAAAAGAAAGAAATAGACTGGAAAAACTAGTCAGGGGAGAGATTCATGAAATTTCTCGAAGGTGAGCCTTGACACGGATAGCAGATAAAAGACTCCTCTTTTTTTTTTTTTCATGTAACTTTAATTGCATTAATTACAGTCAGCCATATCCTTCCCCTGTCCCAGGCTTATCTCAGCCACGTCGAATAAAAAAAATTCAAATTTCAAATTCCCTCATCCAAAATATGTTTCCAGTACGAATAGGTGCTGTGTCCCCGGTGTATCAGTGTCCGATACATATCGGGAACGTGTACCCCACCCTGTTTTCGTATGCTCTCTCTCGCTGCTTTCCATATGGTCATGAAGTTTGTCCTTATAATTTTTCATTGCCACTTGATGCATCAGTTGGATAATATCTGTTAGAACTTTTGCCAACTGCTGATTTAATCATTGATGCCTCGGAATGCAGGGGTGAGAGGAGAAGGGTGGGTAAGTATGGCTGCTGCACTGACGATCTTCCCTCTGACAAGACTAGGCGACTTGATGATCCTATAGCTTCCGCTGAACTTGTCCCACCAAATGCTACAATTTGTGAAGAAACATCTACCTCAAATCAGTGTAAACAAAAAAGGCAGTTAACCTTGTCTGCTGCAATAATCAAGTGTATTGGATTATTACAATGTCAAGAAAAATTACAATCAGACACAGAAATAAATAGGAATATGGGGAAGCGTCTGAGATCCTCTTGTTGGTTGTCTCGGAAAAGACCTAAACTGTCCACCCTGCAAGAATTAAATGCTTCAAATTCTCTTGCAACCCCTGATGTTGATAGAACAGCACCACGGTATCATCATAGCTTGGTATTCCCTCATCAAATGAGCCAAAGCAACCCGGTTTGTTTTGTGGGCCAACATAGAGAGACTAAACCTGTGCCTGCTACAGAGCTTAACAGTGCTCATCATGTGAGTTTTATGGTGCTCCTTGTTCTGTAGTTGAAACTTCTGAATCTTGTGCAGTTCGACTCTTCATTGTTTCTATTTCTGTAGGCTTTTTATTGGTTTCTCATTTCTAGTCCTTGTTTCCATTTGCTAAAACTTTGTATTAACAGCTTGCTTTGCTTGTGTTTGTTTTCAGATGATTGAGAGGTGTGCATGTTGCTTGACGTTTCAAACATCAACAATACTTTCTAAAGACACACAAATCAACAGGAAACGTATGCTCTATAATTTGGACTGTCAGCGTTCTCTTTTCCCAAAGAGGCGTATCCTTCGCTCCTGTCATTCTTGAGTTCTCTCTATTAATATCTGTATTAACTTTTTAGGTGTGTGGCTAACGCTTTTACATTGTGTTCCTTAATTCGTTAATTCCTTAATTACAGATGTATTTAATTCCTTGAAACCTGGCACTTCTGGCGCAACTTTCTTGGTCAAGGATATTATGGGGATTTCAGACGTTAAAGACGTAGTTCAAACGAAATGCTTCCACTACGGATCTTCTTGTCTGTAAGTAAAACTATGGATTTACTGGCATCAGTCTTGAATGTGAAAATGCGTAATATAAGTTTTTAAGAGGTGTAGATAGTGGGTAGTATGTAGTTGTGTAATAAAGTCAGATCATTCAAAACAAATTCAGCATTCAAAAATTCAAATCCACCAATCTTCTTTAAGAACTCACGCTGAACCAAACTTACTCTGAAGTAGCCTTCTTGTGGTTGTGGTTGTATAGAACATATTTAGTTACTTGTGTAGTTTCGTTTAGTTGGAGTATACAATAATATCTATTTGCTTTGTCTAATAAGAAAAGCATATTGTGCAGCACTTATCCATATTTGTTGCCTAAACCAATGGCAATTATCTTACTGTTCTCTTGGACAAAGAATCTAAATAAAATTATCTCGGTGTACTCTGATGCTTTTGAAGCCAACTTTTCTCTGATTGAGTGTTCTCAGCATTGCTTATGATATAATGATGTTTTGAAATTCAGAGCTTTAACAAGTAGAAACATTTTCGATGTTATGGTGAAGGTGCTGAATGTTAGAATGAAGATTAGATATGGATAACAAGAAAAGTAAACGTTTGTGGTCTTTATTTGTTGACGATTGTAAGGAAAGAAGTCTAAATAACATTTTTTTTTTAATGTAAGCTTGGTTAAAGTCATATGCTTTCCTTTTCTAGATACCACTCCCTTATCAAGATGCTGATAAAGCTGATGCGTAGGGCTCAACGTTGCCAATATAATAGGCTATTGGACAAGCACTGCCCTCTTCGACCATTGCTGTGTGATGCAAATAAAGATTTTGTTGCCCTTCCTAAGGTTTGCGTTCTTTCTTGGTATTGCATTCCGTTTTAATTAGGTTAATGCTCATTTTATAATGAAGGTTATGTTGTGAAGATCCAGTTTCCTATAGTAGCATGGTAATGGGAAGGTGGGCATTTATTTGTCGCTTCAGGTTACAGCTGTCGATTGACCTTCATTCTATTTTCTTTTGCGGGTTCCTTGGTAGATTGTTGTTGTATTCATCATTTGGTTCCATTCTATTGGATCCTCAAGGCTTTATGGTTTGATATCTATCCGTCTACAGAATTACATGATTAAGATGAGTACTTTCTGTCTCTCTGTTATCCAGGACAACCAGACAACAACAACCTTGCATGTGATCGGAGACGTTTGGAGTGCTGCTTATGATTCTAGGTCAGGAAATGGCATGAAAATAGAGGAGTCCATACATGGTCATAAATCTCTGAATAAGTCTTACTGCTCAAACCATGAAGTTGTGTCTTTTATATGGGCTGTTTGTCGGAACATCGTCCCTCCGCCTCTTCTAGGTAGCCCTTCAACCTGGAGAATTCTTCGAAGAAACATCTACAGATTTATTGAATTGCGACAGTTTGAGAAATTTTATCTGAATCAATGTTTGAATAGATTGAAGCCATCTAGGTTCCCTTTGTTATCAGACATGTACTCGTTTTGCTGCACTAGTGGTCTTGTTGACAATGTCATTATCCAGCCTGCCAGTGAGTTGAAAAAGTGTGTTGATTTCAATATTTGGACTCTGAAACAGAATCTGTTTGAGAGATGGATCTTTTGGTTCTTTTCACGTATAGTGGTTCCCCTGGTGGAAGCCAACTTCTACGTCACAGAAAGCCAGCATGGTAAACAAAATCTATTTTATTACAGAAAAACAGTTTGGAAGGATCTGATCAGCAAAGCCTGTACGGACGAGAAGGATGAGACATATTGTACCTTAGATTACAACTCGGTCCAGGACATTCTGGCAAAGAGGCCATTTGGGTTCTCAAAGGTTAGATTTTGTCCCAAAAGTTCTGGAGCAAGAGTGATAGCAAATCTAAAGGCATCATCAAGAATTCCTCAGGGATGGTCGAAGTCATTTCCCAAACCAAGGAAAGTTTCCCGTATGAAGTCTGTTAACTGCATCCTTCGAGATTTGCTGGTAGTGTTAAAAGATTTCAGGAAGATTGAACCAGAAAAGTGGGGATCGTCGGTGTTTGACTATAATGATATCTACAAAAAGTTGCAACCATTTTTGTTGAATCTGAAGAAGGATTCCAACATCCCTGATGTATTCATTGTTAGTGCAGATGTTCATAAGGCCTTTGATACCATCAATCAGGATAAGCTTCTCGCAGTCATCAATGAAACTTTGACAAAGGATGAGTATGTTCTTCAGAGAACCAATGAAATCAGTTGGAGCAAGAAATCTTTGTTTGCTTACACGAACCAGAACCTAGTGGGCCCAAGAGTACATGGTGTTGGAGTTGCAGATGCTAGACCATCTCATCCTTTAAGATCACGTCATGCCATCATCGTGAGTGAGGTATGTTTGTTTTCATTTGTGGAACATGGACATCCCGTATTCTTTCTTTCCATGTTGTAAAATCCAGTCATCCTGCTCACCACACCAGTAAGCTATCTTTTCAAATAATGATTACCTGCTTTTTCAGTTTCAAAACTTTTCTTTTGGATGTCCAATCCATATCATTGCTTTACTAGCTTCAAAGACAGGTTAGTGATTTTCCTTAGTAAATTTGTGAATTCTTGTCTCCTGTGAGCTGCGCTGGCTCAGCTCGGTCTCCTCATCTTCTCTTTACTGCTTGCAATCTTCCTCCTTTTGTTTTCCTTCATGGGAGTTGAATGGACAATGATTTATTCTCTGTTTGAAACAGACATATAGTTTCCAGCGCATCGAAGAAACATGGTTACATTATGCTTTGACCATGTGGATTATAATCAGGGTTTATGTTATCTCATAATCATTTTCAAAGGATTTCATTGCAACAATGCGCTGGCCAATGCCATTTCTTTTGTAAATTTCAGGAACGGGGCAGAACCATAAGGAAGGAAGAGCTCCAACTTTTACTGACTGAGCATGTGAAGCGGAATGTTCTGAGGATAAATAAGTTATTTTTGTTGCAACTTGTGGGAATCCCTCAAGGAAGTGCATTGTCTTCTAATCTCTGCTCTTTGTACTTGGGACATCTTGAAAGGAATATCCTTTTTCCCTTTCTTGATGAAGTGTGCGCCAGTGTGATGCTGGAGCAAGCTCACACGATTAATATGAGTCAGCCAAAGAATAGCACAGGAACAGCGTTCTCCTCCCCAAAGTGGACATTGCTTAGGCTTATCGATGACTTTCTTTTCATTTCCACATCCAAAGAGCTGTCCACCAGCTTCTTTTCCAGGATGCAGTCGGGATTCCAAGAATATAATTGTTACATGAACGAGCACAAATTCTGCTATAGTTTTGGGGTGCGTCTCAAGCAAGATGCATTACCAGGCAGCAAAGGTCTGAACATTGATGGGATTTCATATATTCAGTGGAGTGGTTTGCTCATCAATTCTAGAACTTTAGAGGTGCAAGCCGATTATACAAGGTAATCCATCGCATGGATGCTTAGTCTACCAATATCAATTTTAATATCTGCTGCCGGTTTAATTTCAATCCAGAGTCGAAGTTAGACCCGACCACGTTCGGTTTTGAACCGAAATAGAACCGTAACCGAACCGTCGATTCAAGAACCGAAACCGTGGTGGAAGCGGAACTTATAGAAGTCAGAACCGAATTGCTAAATATTGATTTGGTTTAGCTTCCACCAAAAGCAAAACCGGAACCGTCGGTTCAGTTCGGTTCCAAACCTTATTTTTTTCACATAAAACGTTGAAGTATTTTTCTCTAATTTTTTTATCTATCTAATTCACACATATTGATTCATATTTTGTTATGTCTATTTAGTCGAAACACCTTATATTTTCATCTGTTCATTTTTTGTTTATATTGGGTCAATATTAAGCATAACTTTATAATACAATTATATGAGTTTTGATATTTTCGTCTTATATCATATTTTAAATATATATTTTTTAAATAAAAGTAATTTTGTGTGCATTTTATGAGAAAAATCATATAAAAAACACAAAGAATAACGATGAAGTGTTGACCAACTTAAACCGAAATCAAAATCAGAACCATCTGAAAACCGTCGGTTTCGGAACCTTAACTGGAACCGGACTAAAAGGTTTCGATTTCGGTTTGTCCTTCTATTAAATCGGAACCAACGGTTCTGGAATCGTGATCAAGTCTAGTCGAAGCGTTACTCCCTCTTATTGCTGGTTGTTTGATTTCTGGTACTGATGCATATGGTTTACGAGCTTCTGTGATGTTGATGAATCTTTTAGGCAAGAAAGTTATGTTCATTTACTCTTCCTTGCTCCTTTTACCTATTGGCAGGTACCTAAACAACCACTTACGTTCAACTCTTTCTGTCGGCTGGCGAGGTAAACCTGGACATCATTTGAAGTCCAAGCTATGTGATTACATGCGACCGAAGTGCCATCCTCTATTCTATGACCCAAATCTCAACTCGCCAGCCATAATCAGATTGAACGTTTATCAAGCTTTCCTGTTATGTGCGATGAAATTTCATTCCTATGTTTGTCAGTTGTCAAAGGTGTGCAAGCTTCGACCAAGATTCTACTTGCTCATTATTGAGAGCTCCTTGAGGTATAACTACTTCACCTTTTTACACAGTCCGGTTTTCAGTCTATGAATCTGTTTGGTACCTGGGAAGGCTATATATATATAGTTATGCTGCTCCTCTTCGTCGTGGATGGCTATCATTTTTCTCATGAGTGGGTCTTAGAGAAGCTCTCCAATTTTCAGTAAAGGTGCTTAACTTAACATAACACCCCCCCCCCCCCTCTTCGAGTCAAATGGGCATATTCATCGGCTTTGCGAGTAGTCAACAGGCTTGTCACAAAAGTTCTATTGTATTTTTCCTGACCAGGTTGTGCCAATGCTATGAACATGACATTTTGCTTGATTACTGTTTTAGATATACCAAGATTATCATGAAGAGACGGATGAGGCAATTAAATCCCGATTGTGCCCGCACTCTATTTGCTCATATAGACAAGAAGGAAATTCATTGGCTTGGATTGACAGCATATGTTCGGTCATTGACCAAGAAACAATCACGCCACAAGGCGCTGCTCCATTTACTGAGGTCCAAGCTGGCAGCACTTGGTGATCTAGGTTCGTCCCACGAAATGCAGTACGCAGTTGACAACTCTCATTCCAAGTGGCTGTGGCAAATCAAGTACTAGATATTTGCAGGTACTCCATTTCTTTCACAATATTGACATCTTTACTTGTCGCATCTCTAGTGGTGTTGAAAAGCATTTCGTAATGTGTACTTGCATTACATCTGCTCCGGAACAGATCAGGAGAGGCTGTTTGCGTCTTGGCAGGAATAAATAGAGCTGAATTGCACTTGTCATAGCTCACAGGTTTTTGGTGCTCTTGTCTGCGACTGATAAACTGATTTCTAATGGGAGATGCAAGCTGAAATACTAGGGGAAGCCTTTCAGCAAGTAGTGAAGTCAATCTTAGAGTTCAATTCAGTAGTAGTAGCCTCTCAAAGCCTTTTGTATTGCGGAGTGGCGGCTCCATGCTTGATACTAACCTCTAGTGTCGTTTAAGGAACATGAAGCCAACTTTAATGATAATTGATTGGAACATTTGGAGTTGGCTTATACACTTATCATATACACCATAGTTGTTTGAACATGATGTTTGAGGGTATAGGCAAAAAATAGTCATCAATGATGACATGATAATAATAGATGTATAAATGATGACATGATAATAATAGATGTATATATAACTGATGTCAAATATAAAATCAATTATAACATAATTATATTTTTTTATTTGGTGTTAAATTATAAAAATAGTAGCAGTTTTAGTTCATAGTTGGACTTGCTCCAACATCCTGAATGTCAAAATATGGAATAAATTGATTACTGCTTAAGGGGGTATAAATATAATATACATAAAAGATGGGGCATGATATTTTGATGCTAGTTATGTCATTTATTAATCTTTAATTAAGAAAAGTTTCCAATGGTCGAGATTTATTTGATGTTTTGTAAACAATATTTTTGATTTCTTTCTTTATCGATTCTTATTGTGTGAATTTGAAAAAAAATGGTAGAAGATATTGAAAAAAATGAAAATAATAAAAAATCACCATAAAAATAAAGAAACCCTAATCCTTAAACCCTGAAACCTTAAAACCCTAAAAATCTTAGGAACCCCTAAAAACCCTAAATCCCATGAACCCTAAAAATCCTAAACCCTTAAACCATGAATCCTAAGAACCCTTGTTACGATTAAGGTCCGTAGATTTTATCGTCACTGATAAATTATTATTATTAGTCTAAGTAAGTTAAATAAATGTTATAAATATAATATCAATGAGCGGAATATAAATAGCACAAATAAAAAGATAGAGATTTTACGTGAAAATCCGTGAAGAAGAAAACCATGGACGATCGTCGACGATGAGAAAATGCACTACTCAAATGAGAAGATACAAAAAAAAAAAAAAAA
>LIEC01006923.1:0-10543 GCA_001925005.1 Drosera capensis
TCTGCCTGCCTCCATTGAAGTCGTCGCTGGTGATCGTCACTGGACGCCGTCTTGTACGGGGCTTGCCATGATGTGTCATGGAGGGTGCGACCATCCTCTGATTTGTGTGTTGGGGTCGAAATCAAGCACATTCCATCGATGTTATAAGCCGAAACCGAAGCCGCGAAGGGAAGCAAGCCGTGAATAAAAAGCAGGGGAAGAAAGGAGGGGACATGTAACACATTGACCACGAAGAGAACCTATTCACTTTATAACAATGTAGTAGTCTTAATTATTTAGTATGAAATGCCGTAGTAATTATTTAGGACACTGGGAATTGGAACTCTGGAGACGTTCAAGAGAGTTTATTCAATTAATCGATGGAAGTTGTTTTAAATCATCTAGGAGGTAACTTTAAATCAATGTTTAATTTGCATGATGGTAAAAAATTGTAATCTCGAATGATGTGTTAGATTTGATAGGGTTTGATGTGAATGATGGCTACATGTTTACTTGATTGGATGTGTTTTGCGTGATCATCGTTGCATATTAATAAAAAAATATGTATTAATTTATAATGTTGTTGTACCTCATTTGTTATATGGTATGAATCTATTATTTGAATTTTTTGATAAATATTTGGGATGCATGGCGACATAAATGGTGTGGTATAGATTGAGATTAAATTAATAATCTAATGGGTTGAGATTGAATTAACAAATTAGTGCGTTGGAACAATGATCGGGACAAATTAAAGACTAGTTAGGTAGGATGGACTGTGAGGACATCCTTCACGTGTACGCAACAGTAACGAGGATTGATTGTATTGGAATCGAGGATTGACTATTAGAAAAAACTTACTACAGGAGACCCCCTAACCATTAAGGAGTCGCGTCCCTAATTGGGAGACCAAATTAAAAACTTGTCTTAAATCACTAATATTAATAAATGGATTGGTTGAGAAATGAAAATAATGTAACATAAATAATAATATAAATTGGATGATCGGATTGTTTGGATTTTCTCAATGTTTATTATTTATGGTTTGTTTTTTATTCTTGTTTAGGACCCCTACTAGCTGATGTGTTGCAATCTTATTTGCGAGTGCTTGATGCGGTTATGTGCTTGATGGTGTGAGGGTTTAACGTAATCCACCGTAATTACATTAATCCTCTGAGATGAAATAAGACCTATGGTGTTGCTGAGCCTTGGCTAATGGTTTACTATTTTATTTCAGATTTGTTAAAGCAAAGATGGGATGACGTAGTTCGATATTTATTGAATCTTTTTTAATTTTTTATGAACAGTAAATTTTATTGCATAAAATCTCTCATACAACTGCCATGATCAGCATATATAGCAGTATCTTGTTTTCATCTATCCTTCTACATTACATGAAACACATCAAAAGATCATAAGTCTACGAACAACATCAGAAGGGGTAATAGGTTCAGCTCTAAATACACGACAAATCCTAGCTCGCCATATCTCATATATAAAGGCCACCAGCTTCCTTCTTCGCTAGTTCACTTTGTTGGATTTACCCATGGCCACCTGCATGAACCACTTGATCCACTCCACCCATCTTCAAGTTTTGCAATAGCATTATGAGCACTTCTCTAGCAAACTCACATGAACAGAATAAATGATCTCGACTTTCAATGGCACTATTACAAAGCTCGCATCTGTCGTAATGTATAATACCTTTCTTGCACAGCCATTCTCTAGTACGAATTCTGTCCATGAAACCAACCAAAATACAAAGGCATGCCGAGGGGGTAAAGCTGGAGACCATATCAGTTTACACCATTTCAGGTTTTCAGGTCGACCATGAATACATTCATATACCCCTTGAACTCTGAAGCACATCAAGAGAGAAACAATAGCCCAATGTGTGTCCTTAATACGGGCCAATGCCTTCCAAAGGCAGGAGTCTAGCATTTTTACTTCGCATTGTCGAAGAGGGATGCGTTTCAAATGGTAAGCATGTGCCCAACGAACCCAAAGCCTGTTAGCTTTCATTTGGATAGCCCAGATTTGCTTGCACAGCAAGGTTTCATTCCAATGAGAAAGATGGCTAATTCCAATGCCATCATATTTGAGAGGTTGACAGATCTGATCCCAAGACACAAGAGCACAGTGCTTATTCAAGGTATTTTCTGTCCGTAAATAAAAAACGAACGATGCTTCCAATTTCATGAAGCACACCCATAGGAAAAGGGAGCATTTGACTCCAATATACTTGGAAGCTGAGACTAGAAGCGACCTTCTAGAATAGCTCAACAACTTAGCCTCCAACCTCAGTATTCGGCACAGAATACGACCAATAAGAGATTTATACTGGCTCAAGCTCAACCTCTTCGAACAAAGGAGAATACCAAGGTAACATCCATTTTCCAAGATTACATTGCAATATACTTGCAAGCTTCGTATTGTCATCAACAGATAAACCACCACAAAAAAATGCAGTTTTCTCCTTATTTATACACAGACTTGAAGCAGCAGCCAAAATGCTCCAAAGATCTCCTAATAGCCTCAAAAGAACAGACAGAACCCTTAGAAAAGATAATGAGCAAAAGACAATTGAACAAGCTGAACTCGTTTACATCTGGGGTGGTACTCAAAGTTCTGAGATATGGCCATCAATCACACTGCTCTAGAGAGATACTCCATTACTAATACGAAGAGATTTATTGTATTTGTATTTAGTTAGTTGGACTTTATTTAATAATTATGTAACATTATTTATAGAATTTATTTTATCTTCTATTGCGAGACATTTAAGACTGTCAATATAATTTTCTGGAATTTTAGATGTTGGATATAATTTTCTTTGTTTCTAAGGACTAAACCATGTTGGTTTAGGATCGTGATGGTGGTGTGGCGAGGTAAGAAATGCGGTGGGAAAACTTCCCGTTTTTTGTTTCTTTTTTTCCTTTTATTGATCTACCCCTGATCTGAGCTCTACTCCTGAGCTTGTTAATTTTACAATCAACCTACAATCTTCTATTTATAGGTGGAGAAGAGGCGGTGTGTTGCCTAACAAAATAAACAAAGCCGTGTTCCTCCTTTTTGGCGCCTAACAAGGCAATAGTGCAAGACGACTTTACTTTTCTTGCTTTCCCTACCGTGATCTTCTTTTCTTGTTCTTCTTTTCTTGTCGTAATCTACATACTCCCCTAATCTTGACATGCCTCCAGAACACGAGACTCCAACCCATGTTCCTTAACAAAAGAGCTTGGCCTGCTGTTGCAGTGGTTACCATAAACTCGGTCTCGCATAATGCCAATGCATCGGTCTTTTCTTTTTATGTGTTCTCACGAACTTTGCTTCCACACCCTTCACTCTTGTTTGTAAATTGGTTATTAGAGCTTCCCACTCTTTTCCCACCTTCATGAATTTTTTCAGCAAAACTTTTCGCGTCTCACTCTTTTTTGCCGTCCTGGCATGGATGCCATCTTCTTCTTCTTTCATGCCAGTTCTACGCCCTATAAGGTTTCTAACCTCATCCCTATTGCAAGAGATGTCATCTTCACTATTGACACAGTTTTTCCCTTCGAAAGCACCACGTTTTTGCGGTCCAAATCCATATTATATTGTGGATCGAGGATAGTGTTAGATTCGATGAGACAACTATCATTGTCTCTGCGCTATCTGCGTGTCCTTGCTCATTGATGATCTCGTCATCGTCGTCGCCAGACTTTGTCACTGTTGGTATCGGGGGAATCCGAACTTGTAATGGTATGTGCAAAGTAGTGGTAGATGGACTTGCCTCTCCTGTCGCAGGTGGTGAATGATTTGCACCAGCGGCTGACTTTGGCACCATTGTGCCTGCCACGGGTGACGCAGACACTGTCACACCTTTCAGTTCTTCGAGATTGGCTAGGAGAGAGATTGGTTTGGCTAACTCCAAACTATTCTTATAAAGGCGATTTGATGTGCGTTTCACGAACATCAACAACTTGCCATTGCCACATATCTTTATGACTTCTCCCACCATGTTAACCTCACACCCATTCTCTTTCATCTTTCCAAGGCTGATGATATTAGTGCAAAATTTGGAATTCAGTATACCTCATGGAGGATATACTGATCTCTATTCTTACACTGGAACACGATCGTTCCTTTGCCAATGACTTGAACGATCGTGCCATCGCCAAGCCTTACCTCCCCGGTGATCTTCTCATCCCGCTCCTGGAACATTTCTCGACGTCTAGTCATATGATTTCTGGCACCATTGTCTAGATATCAGATATCCTTGGTTGATGTCTTTTCCTTGCCATGGTGAAACACCTTCACCACGCTTTCTTCTCTAGGTTTTATGGCGTCTTCCTTCTTAGCTCGTGTCTCCTCCTGAGACATAGAAAACAATAACGCTGGCTCATCGGGGGCAGCACATGTGTGTTGTCTCTCATCGTTCCACTCCGAAGCACTTGATGTCCCATCTTCCCGTATCTGAAACATAGTGTCCGAAGAAACATTGAAAACAATACGGTACTCCGAAGCATAGTGTCCCATCTTCCCGTAATTGAAACAATACGGTACGACCTCGTTCTTGCCACTGGTTTTTACCTCCGTCTGAGGTATTGGATCCACATTCCAGACTAGATGAAAAAGTGCTATTTTTCTAGGGTGCTTGCCGCCCGTTACGAGTGAAAATGAGCTGACTCTCCCCACTACCGGTGTTCTCGCGAAGTCGAGATCTCTCTTCAAGTGCCTTCAATCGTCCTATGGCCTCCTCGAACGGCATCGTCTCAAGATCGAAAAATTGTTCGATTCCAGCAACGATTGTGAAGTATCTGTCTGGCACACAGTCGAGTAGTTTCTTGACTAATGTGGCATCGTCAAGATTTGCACCAAGGGTGGAAAATCAGATGGACATACCGTTGAGTTTTTCGATGAACTCGTCAATGGACTCTTGTTCTGTCATCCGCAGAGCATCGAATTCACATTTTAATGTCTATAACCAAACCATCTTTACACGATCAACACTTAGGTACCTCGTCTTCAATTTTTTCCAAATTTTCTTTCGTCGTCTTCTTCTTCGCAATTTGAAGAAGAAGATCTTTAGGGAATGACTGGAGGATATACGCACGCGTCTTCTTGTCCTTTCTTGGACTAACCTCCTTTTCCTATACTGGTTCGACAGCCTCCCACATTTCCTGGGCATCTAGGATCGCCTTCATTTTTATTGTCCAAACCGTGTAGTTGGAAGAGTTCAGCATTGAAAAGTGGAACGGCACTCCGCCACTTTCCTTTGACGCCTGCTAGGGAATAATTGACATTGTTGAGTTTTTTTTAAAAAAAACTTTTGTTGTTTTCTTTTTCAAAAAAAAAAAAATTCCTTTTTGTTTACTTTATAAAAAAAATCCCCTTACTTTTTTTCAAACACTCTACCCTACTTAAAAACGAATCTGCTTTTAGCCTTTTCCCTTGCATGTGTGACTGCCTTTTGTATTTTTTTTTTCTGTTCTCCACTTTTCTTGCTTTTGTCTCAGAGCAACACTTTAGAAAAACAAATCTCCGCATATTATCTTCACCACTCTTTTCTCTCTAACAACGCCGCCATCTCTCTCCACACTCTCCTTCTTCCTCCTCTCGTCACCACCAAATCTCAACACCAAAACAAAACCCACTGGTGGTGGTTCGTTCACACCTAGCAGCGGCGGGGCAGAAGCTGTGGTGTCGCCTTGGGAAAGATAGCAGGACCAGAGTGGCGTCGGGGTTGCTCCGGGTGGCTTCGGAGGAGGCCTGAGACGACATCCAGTGGCGGCCTGGGTGATGCTAGCGGCGGTGAACGCCTTCAGATCTGAGATCGAGGCTGCGACTAGCGACGAGCGGATCCTTTGCGGATCGGTCAAAGCAGATCTTCCCTGATTCGGGATAAACCTCCTCGGCTCTGATACCAAATGTTGGTTTAGGATCGTTATGGTGGTGTGGCGAGGTAAGATGGTGGGAAAACTTCCAGTTTTCTGTTTTTTTTTCCTTTTATTGATCTACCCCTGATCTGAGCTTTACTCCCCGAGCTTGCTAATTTTATAATCAACCTACAATCTTCTATTTATAGGTGGAGGAGAGGCAGTGTGTTTGCCTAACAAAACAAACAAAGTCGTATTTCTTCCTTTTCGGCGCCTAACAAAGCAATGAATAGTGTGAGACGGCTTTACTCTTCTTGCTTTCCCTTACGTGATCTTCTTTGCTTGTTCTGCTTTTCTTGCTATAGTCATAGATTACGGCTAACAAACCATTATGGGATTGTAATAGCCTTGTTATGAATTACTCCCTCAGTCCTAATTTATTTGCAACACTTTTTTTTTATCAGTCTCATTTTATTTGTAGCACTTTTATTCTTTCCATATTTGTGAATCAATTTATATTAATATAATTAAACTATCTACTCACCTCCTTCCTCCTCTGTGAATTTTCTCTCCTAAACCCCATTTACACCCCATTAGCACTAAAGTAATACTCTTTCTTCATCAAATTCCATAAAGAATCAACATACACATAAAACTGTATGCCGGGTCAAACCGTTTCATATAAATTGGGTTGGAGGGATTATTTTTTTTAGCGCCTATAATGCCTTGGAAAATTTGCTGGTGTTACAAAATGGTATTAGAGCAACTCTACGACTGGGTACTGGACCAGTGAACAAGGGGTCCGGGTCAACCGCTTAGCGGGGGAAGGTTCTAGGGCTGTGTGTTGTGTTTGAATTCGCAACGAGGATGTTGTGTTCTTCAACTGGGGGTGTATGTAATACCATAAGGAAAAGCTTAATCGGTTTGATAGTACTACCTATACCAACAAGGTGTACCTTCCTTTGTAGCAGCCCATTTTTGTAAAACTCCATAGTGAAGCGTGCTTGACATGAAGTAATGCTGGGATGGGTAACCTCATGGGATGTTTCTCAGTGTGTATGCGAGTAAGGCCAAAGAATACTAAAAGGACATGTGTTGATCCATTGGGTCAATTCTAAGCTTAGATAACGGTTTGTGGTAACGATTCGGTAACAAGGATTAACCGGACATGTTACACATATCTTACCGAGGTACTGAGCAATTTTCGCAAAAATTATTTTGAACTTGAGGTGGGCATAAAGTCTCGAGATCAACCAAAAAATTGTGGGGTTGCAGATATCGTAGATATAGATGTAAATCGTCCTACTCCGTTTCAAAATGGGGTATGATCCACATAGTAAATAGGAGAGAAGGAAGTTTGGGATGTGAATGATTTTAATATTGGTCACAGAGATGTTATTCGAAATTGTGAGATGATATCTCCTTTTGAGAGGTAATTAAGCAACATATTACTAATACCCTTAATTTTTTTGAATCCATTATGTGATTCCACAAAAAAAAAATAAAAAATTCTCATAATAGGTTGTTTAAATGAGACATGTTGAGAACTCGACGATGTAAATCAGCCCAAGAAGTTTAGACCAAATGGGGGGATGAGTGGCCTTTATGGCTTGAAAATTATGAAAGATGGATCATGAAGTTGATGTCCTTTGTGATTTATTTTTTATGTAAGAATATGACACTATATCATGTAGGTTCTAACACATGATATTCGAGATGAGATTAACAATGCCGTTGGAACACGACCTACTTTGCAAGTGTACAAGCATAATTAGTACTGCATCAATGAATATCAATTTCATATATATGCTCATGGTTCTTTTAAAGCGACAAAGAAATATGGAATATGTGTCAAAGGAGATGATGAAAAGGATTATTATGGGATCCTTAGAGAGATAGTGGTGTTACAATACATTGATATTGAGCAATCATATAAAACTGTTCTTTTCAAATATGATTGGCTCGACTCGGATGTGGGAATCAATGTACATTAGAGATACGGGCTTTTATAGATTGATGGAATAAATAAGTATCGTGGGGGATATGATCCATTTATACTAGCAAAGCAAGTTTTGTAAGTGTGTTATCTTCAATATCCAAGTCTCACAAATATTAGAAGGAATTGGTGTGCTATGATCCGATTGAAACCATGGGATAATTGATGCTCTTGACGAGATTGCTTTCCAAGAAGATATAAGTGATTCTCATGTCTTATTGACTCTACCTAAACTTGATGACGAGGATGAAGATGCCATGGAAGAGGAAGAGGATAACGATGAAAACGAAGGAGATAAAGAAGACATAGAAGGCGAAGAAGGAGATGACAGAGATGAAGAGGAAGGAGTTGAAGAAGACATAGAAGATGAGGATGATAGTGAAGATGACTAAAAAAATATATGAATTAAAGTTAAAACGATAATTCATAATTATTATACATGACAACCACATAGATTCATAATTATGCTCCATTTTCAAGATCTAATGATTTCACTCATCTTTTTTATATTTTTTATTATACATGTAGATGCCACACAAATGTAGCGGGAGTACTAGAGCGTGAGGCAAAGGTGATTCAGGGTCAGCAGAGGCAATATTCTGGTTAATTTAGCTCCTTTTTTTTTTGTTAATCTTTATACTGTTCTTTTTTTAATGTAAATGTTGTAATAAAATTTTGTACATAAGACCAGGTAGCGAACACTGTACCTTGCGATCTAGATTATCTATGCATGAGATAGGTGCTAAGGATGATTATGATGAGGATGAGTACGTTGCACCAATGCCTACTCATTCACCAGCTTTGCGTCCTTCTGTTTCTCCATCTTCCCCATCATCTCTTTCCTCCAGTTTTGGAGACGGTGAGTACGAGGGGGGTAATGGTCTAGATGGACCGTCTTTAGAGTCTGATGGTCTTTGGTAAGTATTTTTGTAGTTAAAATATTCATTTTCAATATATTCTGGTGATTTCTCCTATTTTTTTATTATCATTTTAGGTTTACTAAACAGCTTAGTCCATTCATGCATTGAGTGTTTTCAAACCTACTATCTTGGTCCATGGACGTGTTTTGGTGAGGTTCCGTCTTGGGCAGCGGAGAAGATGTTTGGGTATTTTAAGGTATGTTAATTAAAATTTTTAAGTTCTTATATTTTTTTTCTTCAAATGCGTATGCTAACACTTCAGAAATTTTTTAAGAATCTTTGTCGATGGAGGGGAGCCACGTGCTCTTGTGAGTAAGAGTTGGGATATAGATTTCTTCGTCATCGACAATTGACCGTGGTTTTTTCCGCAAAGGTTTTCCCGTAAATCTCCGGCTCCTTTTATTTATGCTATTTAAATTCTGCTAATTAATGTAATATTTGTAACGGTGTATTTAACCTGTTTAGGCTATTACCGGTAATTTATTAATAACGGATCTTCTATCGTAACAGAACCTCCGCATAAAAACACAATGATCTGAAGTAGTCATGTGGTAGGCATGGTCCCCCATAAAAAAACTCAAACTTCATGTATCATTGCCTCGATGTTTGCTTCAATCGGTACAAGCTCTTTTTCATCCTGCAAACAATGTCCTCCTTTCGTTTGACCTTGAAGCCCTCTGGTTGTTCCATGTATATCTTTTTCTCCAAATTATCATGAATAAAAGCTGTCTTCACATCATCTGCTCGATCTCAAGATCAAGTCTAGCAGCTAAACCTAAAACAAGTCAGATTAAAGACATTTTCACAAGTGATGAAAAGATCTCATCATAATCAATCAATCCTTGTTTATTAACTGAAGTCCTTGACGACCAACTAGCTTTGTATCGCGAGTGTGAAGCATTCTCATCATGCTTCAAACTATAAATCCAATGATTCTTTAAAACTTTTCTTGTCTTTAGGTAAAGCCATCAACTCATAAATATGACTTTCATGCAAGGAATTCATCTTATCTTGCATTACATACATCCACTTAGCTTTGTTTTCATCTACAATGACTTCTTGAAAACATTTGAATTCACCTAAATCTATTAGCAACACCTACTAATCAGGGAAGTATCTAGTGGACGGTGTATGAACTCTAACGGACTCACCTACTCATCAAGCAAGTATCTAGTGGGCGTATATGAACTCTAACAGACTCTCTCATATCAGTAGCTGGTGGAATTGTCATCGCTTGTTGTTGAACATCAATAACATCCTTTGGCTGAAAATCAAACTCATCTGCACCCTGCTGATGGTATTATGTCTGATCCCCTCTTGTTCCTCAAAATCAATGTGAGCATCACTCCAAAGATGATTTGAAACCTCATAAAAGACCTCATCCAGAATTTATTTCAGCAAATTGAGTCTAGATCACATCAATTCAATATTGCCATTAGAATCATGGGATATTGTCTTCTCTGTCCTCTTAATATCTACTATCATCTAATCCTCCATGAACACCATATCTCTACTTCTCACAATCTTCTTTTCAACTGGATCGTAGAGTCTATAGTCGAACTCAAAAGAATCATATCCGAGGAAGATGCATTCATAAGTCTTGACATCTAACTTGGACCTTTCATCCTTTTGAACATGAATAAAGACCATACACCGAAATACCTTCAGATGATCATAGGAAACATTCTTACTATGACAAACCCTATGTCTTACTATAGGAAAAATTTTACTATAGCCATTCAACTGAGGAGTTTTAGGAAGTATCTTATGGTGTCTGTGTTAGTCTTAGA
>LIEC01006925.1:0-24357 GCA_001925005.1 Drosera capensis
TTCCGCTCCATCCCCATCTCTACCCTCGCCGACGTCATCGAATCCCTCATCGACTCCGATCGTAACATCGGGTGCATCATCTTTCGTTGCAAGAAAGATATTTGAGACAACAAGAATGTACGTTCTCTTGCGACGGTTTCCAACGTCGACAATGATTAGATAGGGGAAGAGGACGAGGAGGTGAAAGTGAGGGTTAAGGTTGGATTTTAGATATGGAGTGGAAGAGGAAAGGAAGAGGGGATGATTGGATTATATATGTGAAATTATAATTTTTGATAAATAAAATCTCGCGTGTATTTTTTTAGGATTATTTTTAAAAAATTATAATTTTTGATAATTTACTAAAAAAAAAGTCATGAAACATATTCTCTATCCATATCCCTATATTTATGTGATTTCTTATATCATATATTTTTACCTATATTTGAGAAACCAAAATTTTATCCTATAAAAATTATACCATTGAAATAATATAAAAGTAATATTTTTATTATAAAGGACAATTTCTATAATACAAAATATAAGTATTTTAAAATTTGAATTAATATAGACAAAATGAAATAAAATAATATTATTATAAAAATTATAATAAGTTTATATAGAAAATCTGTTCAATAATTAAATTAAGAATTAAATATTTATATAAAAAGAAGGATATTGTATCACTCGATTGGAATAGCAGAGATGGGAAACTGCCAGAACCGACTCAGAGGGAGATGCCAAGGGTTCAGACAACCGAGGGAGATGCTCTCTCTCCACTTAGCGGATTCCTCGACTCCACCATCGCCAATCCCCTGCGCTTCATCACTCTCTCATTCATTTCTCGTTCCTCCACTGCCGAATCATCCAGCGAAACATTCAGCGGGCATCTTTGTCGACTCAATCAAACCCTAATCGTCACGGTGGATTGGAAATCGCTAGGAAAGGTGAGTTGGCCAAATCTCCCACCCATCTCATCCCGCATTTGATAATGCAGTGATCGCATTTTCAAATCTCTTGCTTGTTCGAGAATCATGTCACCTGATTCATCAAACATTTGTGTCTTCTGCGAATGTGCTCCGCTCCTTAAACCATAAACCACGGTAACGGGATACTACAACTGTCCTCTTGGATACTGTATTGTGATACGTAATGAGAAGTCTATGAAACTTAGTCGCTTGTACGGAGCCCTTTGGGGACTTTAGAAAAAGGGTGATTGAAACGTATCACAAACGAATTGAACCTTCCTTCCCAAAAAAATAAAATAAAAATTGCGATATTCGCTTCAGAATATGCGATAGCAATGAACACATGTTCTTCAGGCTGTATGTTCACGACAATTTCGATGTAACGCTTCTGTTTTTGTTGAGTAGAAATTCCCTGTTTCCTATTATGTGACTGGATTTATGGTTTCCTTTTTGGACAGAAACCGTGTGGTTTGCCAATAGGTACTGCTGATATGTTGGCAAAATTGTCCGTTGTAGCATCAACCATGGGCGATCTAAACTTCCACAGAATGACCTTTGAGCTGAATCTTCATTTTTTCATCCATTTATTTACGTGTCTCGTTGATCCATCACGAAGAGTTGCTTGCCTGTCTGTTGTAAGGATTATGTTCTCACCATTTCTCCTGATCGAATCTTCATTCTTGCAAAACAGGGTCGTGACATTTGACAAATGATCGGTCATCTCTGATGCTGCTTACTCCTGGAAAATGTGTGCAAAGTCTTGATACCTACGTAGAAGTGCATCATCAGGTATGTTATATCTTCCTTGACTCGCTGCTATTGAACTTGCTGATATGGTTTTTGAATGTGCTGAAGTGAATTTCTAGGATGCCACTTCGCTTATAATGCTCCAACCTCATATTTCTGCGATGTTTTTGGTATGATAGCTTGTCTTGTTTGAGGGAATTCGGATGGGGGATGGGATCTATCTAGGTAAGAGGCCAATGAGGGGAGTCTTGACTCCCAAACATGAACCCCAGTAACACTGATGCATAAACTGAATTCATATCTCAACTTGTCGACCTTATAGACCAAGTTGATGGGTTATGCACTTCGTGCTCAATCGTATAACTTTCGTTTTCTTTCACCGTCCAATGTGGGATATCAACTCCCACATATTTTCAACGACATGACTTGATCCTTCAACCTTTCAAGTTCTTCATCCGTGGATATCATATGATTCATATCATATCATATAAGTTCTTTATCACAAGCCCAAAAACAGTCAAAACCTCTGGTATTAGTCCTATATATATTTGTATAGTAAGACCAGCTTGATTAATGAGCCATCACTAGAAGTTCCTTCTAAAAACAATTTGTCGCCCTTGGGGCATTTTATCATCTCAGTGAACAATATAAGATAGGAAGGACCTTAGTTTTCTCATTCCTTTCTTAAAATGGAAAAGAATTTACGCATAAGGATGAGGATGTCGACGAGGGTATTTAAATCATTTTTATTGCAGCCAACAACATTATTGACTTGGCTGCCCATGTCCATGTCTTTTGAGATATGGATAAACACTTACGAGGCGCGTCAATGCCCAAACTAATTTGAAATGGGAATATGGGGATAGATAACTAACTCTTGCGTATGTGACAATTATCTATAAAATTCTTAATTAGAATAGTATGTATGAATTAAGATAAAACAAGAATCGAAAGAAACTAACTGAAAAACGTCTAACAAGAAAAACAAAACTTAAAACAAGACAAATTTGCCTAGGAAATTTGGACTTCAGATGAGTCGGAGAGGCGCAGAAACGTGCCTCCTTCAACCATAAGCGGGAGCCTATCCCGCTTAATAAGTATGCCTCCCTCAATGAATCTTGAGGGAGTTGTTCATATCTCTGACTCAATTATCTCCCTTGCTCTGCTTGTCTAGTATTATACCAATATACACTTGAGGTCCAACAACACAATGTTTCTTCTAAAGTTACAGAACATAGGAATAAACCATGCTGAAGCAATACAAAATACGAGACACCAATGTTGAAATACTAACGGTGTCGATTCTTCCCCATCGTCACGGTAAGCATCGCCAAGTTTCAATACACTAAACTCTAAGCGAATCAAGTTCTATGTCAAAGGATTATGCTAGAGAAGTTCATGGCAAGAAAGAAGCATAAGGAAAGTGAACAGAGGGAGAAAACGATCCTCTTCCAGTAAACGCTCTATGCACAGCACAACCCAACATAGCCAACATCTCCGCCGCGTATCTCTTTAGCTCGGGACGTAGATACACTCCCCACAACCCAATTACCGCCATCACCATCACCTCCACTCCTACACTCATCTTTGCCGCCGCCGCCGCCGCTGTCGCCACCTAGGTGAATCAATTTGTAATCACTCTGCCTTGCGGCACATTCCAGTTTCCTCTCTTTCTCAACGTGTGTTACCCTTTTAAATGATGCTGTGTAGCTTGTGTGCATAGGTCAATGTTATATTGTAGCTAGGAATTTGGAGAGGTATGAGAAAATTGAAGTTTATAGAGGGAAATGGCAGTTAAAGTGGGGGAATAGAGTGGTGAGTATTCAACTACTAGTGTTTTCTGGTTCAACTACCATTCTTTGTAATGGCACTATGTGTTTGGTTGGTGCTGTCATGTTGTTTTCATTATAGTTATAGCTACGTTCCAGCATTTTTCTAGATCATGATTTGCTCAATTTATGATAGCCCAGATGACATTTGTGTGCTGCTGATGAAGGTTATTTCTAGGAAGTTTCATATTGGGATTATTTGGGTGGCCTAC
Organism: Drosera capensis; assembly: GCA_001925005.1. Lineage (NCBI taxonomy): Eukaryota > Viridiplantae > Streptophyta > Magnoliopsida > Caryophyllales > Droseraceae > Drosera > Drosera capensis. The sequence continues at coordinate 3,736 of LIEC01006925.1, forward strand.
AAGACGTGGATTATGGTGTCTTCATGGGTTGGATTTGGATGCTAATGGTTTCTAATTGGAATTGAGTAACACGAGATGATTGGATTTGGTTTGATAAGAACGATCCCGGTAATGCTTTCTAACCTTGTGAGCTAATGTGAAGCCCGGGTTCTCTCGTTGGTTAGGCGTGTGGCGGCATGTGAAACAGAAGATGCTATCCTACGTCGAGTTCCATAGGCAATGCTGCTTGAGACAAATTAACTTTGCTATAAGCTTTTGTTTTTGGTAGGATTATATCTGAAGTAGATCACTTTGTGGGGATGCCAAAGGCAGAAAGCTCTTTGTGGGGATTAAAGCTATGCAATTATGCTGCTGCTAAGCTGTTGGTTTGTTTATAGGTTTGTGTACAACTTAGGTGAGACAAGTTGCTATCTAACATGTGAAAGGAATACTTCGGTGGTCATTTTGATAGATCATAGACCATGGAATTAATTGGTGCATTGCCTTTTTTTTAATTCTTAATTAATATTTGAGGAATATAGTTTTATACTATATGTATCAAATGAATTGCCTACCTACCAGTCTATCTGCTTCTTCTTCTTTTTTTTTTTTTTGGGTGAAATAGCTCACCAAAGCTTGATACTTGATACCTTGTAACCAAGATTCAGGAACTAACTAGCTCAATCTCGTTGAGCTTTATCTCAATGTTGCTTCAGTTATAAGGTGTAGTTAATCTCCGATGAGATCGTACTTTGTAACTCTATGCGCCTTTTTCTGAGAACCTGTTCTTGGTCGATCTAAGCAAGGTGTGGAATGCGACTATTAGTACCTTAGTGTCCTCTGTTGGGGTATATTGATCGAGATCTCAAACGCACACAAGTAATTGTAAGACAATAAAGCGAAACGATGAACACAGAGATTTAACGTGGTTCAATCAATTTGACCTAATCCACGGTCGCCCCAACACAAGGAATTTCACTCTTATAATTAGGGTTTATAATTACAGGGTATTTATAACCAAACACCCAACATGGGCCAAAAGCCCATCACCCAACTTGGGCAAAAAAAAACCTATTCAACAGCGAAGCCCAAATCAGACTCCACAACTCAACATCCTCCTTCTAAACTAAGTCACGTACACCTTTTCTTTGTTTAGCCATGGTAAGAAGGTAGAAAATACAACAAAATAAACAAGCTTCTAAGGCACAAAGTGCTGAATCTTCGGCATAGCATCACTGTTGCTTCTGATTGAATCTTCAGCACGTCCTTCAGTCTAAATGTTTCCCTTGCCTTTAAGGAAGTCGTCGTACTATCTTGCCGAAAGCTTAGGGATCCGTTCTAGCGTTCTTCTGTCGATGTAGTAGAGCCCAAATCGGACGCTGTATCCATGTATCACTTCGAAACTGTCCATCAAGCTCCATATGAAATACCCTCTTACATCAGCTCCTTTCCTGTCAAATACAAATGTAGAAGTGTTGCTACGCTACTCCTAAAATTTTCAATCTCTTTTCATGGTCACGCTCAAGTATTGCCCGAGCCTAATCTAATGTGTTACGAGACAGCCGATGTTTTATCTATTTTTTTCACAGGACTCCTCTACGCATTTTAAACACATGTTTTCATCTTGTCAATATTTCAGACAAGGGAGATGAAGTTGCTCACCTTATTGCTCTGGCTAAAGCAACAAGATATGCCTTACGGAATTTAATTCTTTCGACGTCCTGCAGTACGTCATTCCCATTTTCTTGCTCCCCTGAGGAATAATACCCTGGATTTTGTTGAACAGACCGTGAAGGTATGAGTTTCACTATCTAATAACAGAGCAACAATCTCCTGATAAAGCCACAAACTCACCATTCTCAGTCACAAACATAGGCATGCCAGGGTATCTTCTTGTAACATAGTCCATAATCTTCTCCATTCCTCGTGGCACGACAAAGAACCTTTCCATGATCGTCTGTTCATGTAAAGACCCGTTATTAGCTAAGTAGAAAGATATTATCATGGAAGACAACAAACCTTGAAGCTAGAATTAAACCCCTCCTATGGTTAGTAGCACCAAACCCAACTCCTGTAGCAAAATAAACGATATCGTATCAGGTATTTACTATATAAAGAAGAAAGGATCATTACCCTTTCTTCAATAGGGATCCCTTCTCTTTCTCCTGTAGTGTTGACATAGCCTCGGATGGGCCGGTCATTGCCAGAACTGCAAGGAGAATGGAGGCAGTCCTTGGCATACAAAGTTGAGTAATGATTAATACCAACGAAATCCAGACTTCCCTTAACAAGCTCAATTTCTTCCGGGCTGAAATTCGGCAGCTCGTTTCCATGGTACCGCCGCATTTCAGGCGGACAATACCCATACATCAAGGGATCCAAAACCCTAATACAAACGTGCATATAAAATTACGACACAAATAGTTTGTATGAACTTTGTAGTCTTGTATGATAAACTAGAGCATAGCAGGAGGTTTGATATGATATTAGAAAATTAGTTACTCCCCGCTATATGTTGGCATTGTCCATCTGTATTGTTCAGGCTTCAAGGCTAAAACAGATCATTAAGAAAATTTACGAAAGACTTCAGGAGTGGGAGTTGTACCGGGCTGTGTTGAAGGCAAGCGCTCGGTGAACAGCTTGTCTGTCAGCTTCATTATCTTGATAGGGTTCAAACATGAAGCTATTCACCACTATTCCAACAGCACCACCTTGTTTGGCCTTCATCAATATCAGTTTAACAGAAACTATCAGATCCACTATCTTGATTTTTAAAGACTTGTAGCGAGAGTGTAGTCTGCTGGACAAGTCATCTGAATTGCCAAAGGGCCGCGAGCAGTGTGCTGGCGGATACCAACCTCTGATATAGGCCATTTCTGCTACTAGATTAGGCTCGCTGATTGTAATCCAGTACTTGACTCTGTCTCCAAAGTTCTCAAAACATGTTTTGGCCGAGTGAACAAAATCTTCCCTGTTACAAAGATACACTATACACATCAAAATTTGGACTAATATACCTAAGGTAATTTTCATTCATATTCTAGTACCCAAAAAAAAAAAAAAAAAAAATTCATCTCCATAAAAAATCTGTGGTAGAAGATGAGAGTGAGATTGATACTTTTCCTCTGATTCCTGTGGGATGTCATGGTGATGAATAGTGACAAATGGTTCAACCCCTGCATCCCGTCCGAAGAATCAATTACTCGGTCGGGTGTAAACATCACTCTTATAAGATGAAAACCAGAAAACGATATTCCTGAACTAAGTTTAAAATTTTGATAAGAACGGTTCCTCGAGATCGAGATATCTTGACAGCAGCTTTCTTGTTATAGAAATTGATCCCACTTGGATTAATCCCACCAAGCCTTCCTCCTGCATTATGATTAAGCACTTCAGTTATTATTTTTGTCATTGTTCGTTTTAATGTTAACTGATGAATGCAACGCAAGCCTATTGTCGCTATTCTCTCAATTATTACTGAAAAATTGGAGAGGAGATATTCTCTCAAACATCTCAATCCTGGTACTTGTCAATACCTTTCAATTATTGGAGAGTAAATGTTCTTTCTCTCCACAAATAAAATTTGGACCCCCAAAGTTTGAAAAACCACAGGAAAAAATGTCATCATCAATTCGATTCAACTTAGTAGATAGATCAAGCCACGTCGACTATCTCGTAAACGGTATCGAGAGCAAAATCTAACCATAAACTATATACAGTGATATAATTATATTTTGACATCAAATTATAAAAATAGGATTTCAACCATCAATTAAAAATGATGTCAAAATAAGATTGAGTTAAACTTGAATTCAAATTTGACATCAGATATAAATGTAGTTATATTTGTCACGTCAATATTTTGCTTATTTTTTCAGTAATTTATGCTTAAGTTGGATTAATTGATTGAGTTTGAATTGATCCCATTTTATTCTAAAATACAACCAAATATTGAAGCGATAATTGTATAATTGATGTCAAAATCATTTTTTAATGTTAAATTACAATAATAATTATATCTATTTTAACTTTATAGTTGCATTTGTTCACAGTGTAATTCTCAAAGAAGACCAATCCATCTGTAAGATTCGTGTTGTGATCATCAAGATAAAAGCCTGATGAATGTTAACCTTTACTATAATATAAACTGAAAATATGAGGTGAAAAGATATGACTTGGGAGAATTTCTGGGCCATGAAATGGAAAACCTGTAAGCATTCACTCCAAGAGATTCCATGATCTCAATATCTTCCTGATCAAATTCGCAGCAAGATGAGAAGCAAAACCTACCCTAATGGTTCGCAAATCCTCTCAAGAAAGATTCACAGAATCGATACCACGTATCGATGGAAGTGATCATTCGCAATATCTCCATCGTCTCCGTTCTTCACTCCTCCTGCAGCAAACAAAAATGATCAAAATCAATTAAAAACAAGCACAATTCTTTCAAAGAAGTGCCTTTGACATGAGTGAAAACATCCTTCAATCTACAAGGTACGCTCCTTCAATCTACAAACAGCAATATCAATACAATAGTGGCTAACTGCAAAACAATAAGAGCGAATAATTGGATTTAGAAAAAAAAAAAATGGTAGAGGCAGGGAAGATCAGATGCCTTATAAGCTGAAGTAGCTGTTCCGAAGAGAAAGTTATCAGGAAACATCGACCTCATGACCTCTTCATCGTCATTCTCGCTGAATGTTTCGGAGTTAGCATAAGCAAAGGATAGCATTGCTAAGAACAAGAAGAAGAACAGGGAGGGTTCTTTTTGTTGCCATTTATAGCGAGTCAGTTTTATGCTGTTATGGAGATAAGTATCTACCACTCCACACTATATAGGGCAAAGTAACCTTACGGTTCAGTTATCATTTTGATAACGATGTTTCAATTAAGGTGTATACGAGGGGATCCACTGGGGCTATGGCATGGATTTTATTTCAACTAAGGTGATGATAGGGATCTTATTTTTCCTGTATTTTGAGATGGTTATGATTTATATTATTATTGAGTTTAGATTCTTTATTTGGCGGGATTGTCTTGTCATTATGGTGTGCCTTATATTTCAATTGCTATTTGAAATTTCGGATTACTGTTATGGTAAGGTGTTGGGCCCAAGGCTTAGCTGGGCCTCGCCATCCAGACCATTGGAGTGAAAGCCCAACAAACTAATTTGACCAGTAAGTGTAAGCAATCGCGTCCTTTGCAATCAATCATCAAAGCCTAATCCAAACATGACGACAATCTCAAAATTCCCAAAAGGCACAGTTCGGCGAGGAGATTTATATCAAGATGTGGTTATATATTACTCCCATAAATTATACACTTAGATCTTAGATTAATTGTAATGGGCCTACATGTCGAGTTGTCTATCTTGATTAAACTCTAACCTCTATATAATTATCAACAACAAAACTTGATAAGATGATACCTGAACTGTCCTGTTTAGGCAGCTTCTTGTTCTCAGCAATGAATTTCTAATATGTACTCTTTGTTCTTTATAAAAAATAAAATAAAATAAAAATTACTCTTTGTTTGAAATTTTGATAACATCATGGATGTTCAGTGTTCTTGCTTAAAATATCTCCGCCACGACTTCAAGTCCATTCATTATCAATTTCAAGCCGTGTCGAATCTGATACCAACTATCTTATGTGTGTTCGTAGAGTCGTTCTATAAGATTTCGAGTTGGCATCAGATTTTCATACCTAAATGATTGAAAATATCTACGCAAATTTGTGTTTTGCTTGGCTCTTAAGAGATTTTGTTAGGTTTGTACTTAATAAGAATCTAATTAGGCAAGTGAAAGCAATATAAGTCCACTCATACCCCTTTATAATGAAAGATCAGTTTTACGAACATATGACCTTAGTCGGATGATTGCGGCAACTTTTGGAAGAATAGAAAGCTTGCTTCCTTGATGTTTTTGTTCGGTTTCGTGTATATAATAATCAAATATAATTTATAATAGCAGTTAGTAAAAGATTGAAGCTTATGAAATGTCAAAAAATAAAATGGTCGAATCATAGAACAAGAGTTTGAGCTCCTATGAGCGTTTTCATTAATTATTAGCGTACGTACAACATGAACGTCTGGCGATGAAGAGAGTTCCCTTTGATTTACTACTATACTTCTCGCTTAATTATTTGGCGTAGCTGCTGGCTGATAATATTAAGAATAGATCAAAAATAGATTAAATTTAACTTAGTCGATAATTATTAGCATGTGCCAAATTTATATAGCTTGACCTAAGAAATCAGTCTATGAAACCCCTCGTGCGAACATATATTTGACCACTAAACAGACTGCCTATATTGCAATAGCAATGGACGTAAGCTGTACACGTCGTTAATTTGCTAGACAAATCGAATGACAATATATCTATGATCGATAAAATTATTTAAGAATATAAAAAGGAAATTCGTATCGATGATATATTTCAAGTATAATGTGTTTTATGAGATCTTTCATGTACAAGAGGTACAAGAAAGTAATTCTACGATGGAGAAAATAGCTCTTGCATTGCATGTAGCATTAGGTGTTAAATTAGGGAGCTTATCAATCGAGAATAGATGCAAACTTAGACTAAGATATTAATTTTGCTTTGTCAGACTGTTACTCAAAGCCTAACCTTAGTCGTTCCATTGCCTATAAAACGTAATTTTTTGTATATAAGTAGAATTAACCACGTGTTTTTGGTTTTCTAATGTTTTTTCTCTTATCATGATTTTTTTTTTTTTTTGTGTGTGTGTGGCTTCAAAAGAACTTGTAGATGGTCCAACTTGGACACAGATAATCCAACCCTTTGAATCAAAGGAAAAAGAAAATCTTACCATATTTATGTGTATGGTGAGTTGCCTAAGTGTAACGTAGCTCTTGAATTCAAATTAACATTGCACGAGCACTTTTATATAGAAAATAAAAGGGCCATTGATGTAGAAAATGTTTGTTATCCGAACCAATTATATTGTAGACTTTTCTTCAACAAATTCAACTGTGCACTCGATCAAAGAGAACTGCTTCTCACCCCCTCAAAAGATTTTTTTTCTCCCTATTTTACCGGTAAGCATGCTCAGGGATTATCTTTCACACAGCCAAAATACATTATAATATATATATATAATATATAAAAAAATTGTAAATAAAATAAATATAATATTTATCTTTTTATTATAAAATTTAATAGATAATTTATGTAATATAAAAAACTTGTTAATATTAAATTATACAAGATTCCATTAAACCATTAAAACATTACATAAAATATAAATTTTACTTAAGGAGCATTAATGTTCATTATTTTGTTCCATAATTGAATACGCATTAAATAATTATCTATCTATCTTCTAACTTATTCCAATGCATTTTGTCACCACCAAATTGGGACGGGAGACACATGATAATAATCATGCAAAACAAGTTGATCAAAATGACCGTTCACACGGATAATGACAATTTCACGATACTCTTGAACGAAAACTGAAAGGGATCTTAGTGATAGATGAATAAAATATCCATAACGATGAACGTCAAATGTGTACAGTATCACATTGTATCTTGATGTGATGAGGACTTCCATAGTCATTGAATTCATCCAATACTCACTTGGAGTAATTGACTGAAACCAATTCAGCAGAGTATATGTTCCGTAATATCTGATATCAGGTACATCATATCATAGAAATGTTTATTTTGTTGAGTTTATTCGATAAAGTCCATTCGTATCTTTGGTCAATCATCTTCACTAAAATCAAATTGTGCAGTTATTGCTCTAAATCCATAGTGATCATCATCTCGGACATCAATAACATGAGAAATGCAATGATGAAATACTCAGGACAATTGCTAAATATAAGGATTGATGAGAGGAGAAATCAAAGATGGGGCTCGGAGGGTGTGTTCGTGGGTGGGTGCGTAGCAATTTTCACTATCAAACATATGTCTTTACATTATTCTGATTTTAAATTTTATTATCAAAATTAATTTTTTGTTACTTATGTTTCCGAAAAAGCATAGAGAGTCTATACTCACGAGCAAAGGCTACATATGAATCCGTACTTATCGCTTGTGTTTGGCACTTGTGTTACCAACTTACCAACACCAACTCCATGTCGCGTTTTCCCGTCAAAAACCGACTTCGAGTTTACCTTCTCACACGCGCGAATAACGGCGTCTCCACACGCTCGCCAATAGCTACCTTCCACTTAAACACCATATATCTCACTTTTTTCCTTTGCTACTGGCTAATGGTTAGCAATCCAATGGGACACAGATCAAAGAAAACGGTTTTTGTCTCGATTTTTTGAGGTCATTAGATTCCCCTTTTGTAGGACAGCCCATAGCAGGGGATCCTGTTTCTTGGGCATCATCTAATTTCATTTCACCCATGAAAAATTTACTCCCATCGAGAACAAGAATACAAGTGATCATAAAAGAAAAATGAAATAGAATCCAATAACTTATGGAAAAGTTATAATAGTATCATGAAAATCATAATATAATAATATTCTTTATGTTTTAAAATAAATACCACTCCCTCTGATTAAAAAAAGAAATAATTTTTCAATTTGAGATATTTCATTTTTATTGCAATTATTTCTAATATGGAAGATTTTTTTTTGGATAAAATGGTCTTTTTGTTTTTTTATCCCTTTCTCTTTTTGGGCTCCACCGCTTATACTTTTTTTTCCCAACCTTTTTCTCGTTCTATACTTCTTTCTTCCTCGTTAGTTAGAGATAGTGTGGTAATATTAGGGGTAAAAATATGATTTTATTAATTTAAGTATTATTTTTTATTTGGGACAGAAAGAATATAACATTTGATTTTTTTAATTAATAATGTAAATTTTAAGTTAAATCAGAATTACCTTAATAATAAATCATGATTTAAAAAAAAATCTTGCTACGTTTATTCCAATATTGGTTTCATGAACGAGCGAGCCACCACAACCATGAACCCAACTCCTTGCTAGTTGCTTGATTACCAAGAGAGTTGAATTCAGACAAAAACGTGTGAATATTCTAACGGCTTTTTTTCCTCTCCATGTGTGCCCATCCTGTCCAGTTGAAAGATCAAACGACGAAGGACCATCCTCTCAGCATATAATATCTCCCCCGTGTCCCCTTCATATTAATAGAGTCTCCTGCCTCACCATTTAGAAAAAAAAAAAAAAAAACAGAGAATTTCGTTCTCCTCAAAATCTCCCTCATTTGTATCATCTATTTCACCAAACTTGGTTACATATTTGGGTTTTGTTTAAGAAGACTAGAGATAAAAAATGGGAGTCCGAGAAACCGATCCACTTTCACAGCTTAGCTTGCCACCAGGGTTTCGATTCTACCCCACGGACGAAGAACTTTTAGTTCAGTATCTCTGTCGAAAGGTTGCCGGGCACCAGTTCAGTCTACAGATTATAGGGGATGTCGACCTGTACAAGTTCGATCCTTGGATGCTACCAAGTAAGCAATCATACATTTGTAATCTTGGTAATTGGTAAAACGAGATTTCTTTTTTCTTTTTTTCTTTTTTGGTTTAAAGAACAGGATGTGATTGCTGTTTTCTTTGTGCAGACAAGGCGATGTTTGGGGAGAAAGAATGGTACTTCTTTAGTCCGAGGGACAGGAAGTACCCGAACGGGTCAAGGCCGAATAGGGTCGCTGGTTCAGGGTACTGGAAGGCTACGGGGACGGATAAGGTGATCATGACAGAAGGCCGGAGGGTTGGGATCAAGAAGGCTTTGGTGTTTTATATCGGTAAAGCTCCGAAGGGTACGAAGACTAATTGGATCATGCACGAGTATCGGCTCTCTGAACCTCACCGGATTTCTGGCAGCGCCAAGGTCAGCTTCATACTTTTAATTGTTCCATTGTAGGATCAAATTTATGGTTTTTCCCTGAGGATTTTTTGCTATGGTTGGTCATATGTTGTATACTTTACTCAAATCACCTATCTTTTGGAGGATTAGGCATGCATCTTTGTTGTGGGTTTGTTTTCAAGGGTGTTCACTTCTATTACGCTTTGGTCGATTAGTCATTCGCTTTGATCTTGGAAGCTTGAGGTGTATAGGTGTATTAGTAAAAAAGAGAGAACGCATAATTTAGAAATTTCTAATTATTCATTCGATCTTGAGCTTATCTGTTTGATTTTTATCGTTTCAGTTGGACGAGTGGGTGCTATGCAGAATATACAAGAAGAACTCAAGCGCTGCAACAGCAATAGCAAACGCCCGAGCAAGTGAGCACAGTCCGGCTGCTTCCGAGGAGTTAACATCATCGCCAATCAACGACATGCTGGAGTCCTTACCCGAGATGGGCGACCAGTTCTTCGCTCACCCAGGGATGGACTCTATGCTTGCATCCCAACAACAGGATGATCATAAACAAACCCTTCAAAGCATATTGGGTTCTAGTAACTTTGCATGGAGCACCCTCGCCGATCTGAACACGGGGCCTAGTTTCAATGATCCCATCGGATTAAACCAGAACCAGAGTCAGAATCCAAGTCAATTACAGATGAATAATGTTAATGCCGATGGCATGTACGCGGCACCACAGGCGTTGGAGAAGTTGAAGTTGGAGGCTGACATTGATCAGGCGAACGAGGAGAATGCGATGATGAACATGAACTCGGGTTTTTATTACCCGAACGCAGATTTCCTTGAACCAGGTTACCTGAACCCGGTTGACCTGTATGGAATTCGATACCCGAATCTGTTTGCTGGGTATGGATTCAGGCAGTGAAAAATCAAATCACAATAGGCAAATCAATAAAGAGAAAAAAAAAACTGAGTGAGGGCTGAATGTAAATATCTGCTATTGAATGTGCCAACAGTTTTGGATGACAGAAAACAATTAGGGTTATGAATCAGATTGGATGTTAAAAACTTCTTTGGAACTATGCTCGTGACATTATCTTTCTGAGATCATGTTCAGACCCATCATGTTATTTTTATGACGAATAAAGATTATCTTTCATACTTCTAAAAACTTGTTGATACAAGCATATTTCTCTTCTTACGTACTCTTTGTCAGCAACAGTATTGATACAAGAGGGTGCTAATCAATTTTCACCCAATATTGAAGTAAACTAACTAAGAATTATTGTTAATTTTTGCACAATATTTGCAAATATTGATGATCATCTCAGGTAGTGAAATATTATGCCCATAGTTTTAGACAGAGTGTAGGAGATTTTTTATTCCCTTCACCATCTCAGGTAGTGAAATGTTGAAGAGCTATTCACCCCTTTAATGGCGAGAGATTAAAGTAAAAAAGATAAAAGAATTAAAATTAAATTAATTTATTTTGATTTTGATTATTTATTTTTATATTTAAATCTTAACCATCAAAACATCGCTTCCTGCATCATACATTAAAACATATATTCCTTTTTCTCATTAATAAATCCCATGATCAATGGAAAAGAGTGAGAATTTCAATCGAGACCAGACGACAATCCTTGGATTGCGGCCATGGCGGACGAAGCCGATCTACGCTGCCCTGATGCGCCGCCATTGCTTTTCCGTCCTGATTTCGTCATTTCTCGTTCCGATTACGTCACTTCCCGTGGTGTTTCCGTCACTTTCCGTCCGGCACACCCTTCAATCGTCATCGCAATTACGCGGCGGATAATCATTCAATCAGGTAATGCCATACAATTTCATCATCATTGTCATGTCTTTCTTTCTTTCTTCTTTCAATCAGATAATTTAATTTTGAACTATGAATATTTTATTTTATTTTATTGAGAAATGAAATTGCAATTTTCATTTTGTGATCCATGTAGTCTTTTGTAATTGCAGCGGCAAACAAGTTAGAGATCGAAAGTTTGTTATAACATGAAGAGAAGATCCCTTCTCATATTGGGTGAAGGAAACCAAATTCCAGCTACTGAAGATTCAGCTGTCCGTCGACTAATGTGTGGGAATGTCCTTACATTGGAGTCGCTTCCTTGTGGAGACTCCGAACAGTTATTTTTTTGAATTTAACTTTTTTTTTTTTGTTTTAAAAAATTATGTGATGAGAATTGAATTACAATATCTTACAACCTGCTATTAGGATTAGCGTAAGCACTTAAAAGAACACTCAACTTTATTGGTTTAAAGTATTTGTTAAGACATAATTCGCCTCAGAACTTGGTAACACACTTGGATACCGGAACATAGGATTAGTATATGAATTCAAGAAAAAATTTCCCTTGGGAAAAACATAATACAAGCATTTACACTGAGAACCATCTTTTGGGATGCATACATTTTCCTATTGAGCACAGTTCACAAAGGAATCCATGCTCAGCCTTTCATGAACCTCGGCTGAATCGCCATTCTTTCTCTCCGAGATTCGTCCATCAAACATCCGCCTCGTCGATGTATCAAGCCAGTAACGATCATTTTTTGCATAGCCTGTGCAGTTGCAGCTTATGCATTATGCCGTCACATCACCATTGACGCTGTAGGAAACACCCTATCCAACAGAGTATATATACCGCCTCCAAGGAGAAGCGCACCGCTGCAAATACAAGCCCAACACAACACGATAATGAAGGAGACTTGAATATTTGATGGGCGTGCATGTACACCTTTACAGTCATGTGGTTTCCACAGGATAAATGAAATATCTACGAGTTCAATGGAGAATGTACCTGAGTGGGTTGATCCATGCCGAAAACTTGCGGAAGGAAAGAAGGCTCTGCAACACATCGCAAGACACAAGGTAGCATGAAAACGAGTTTGTAAAGAAATAGTATTCCTCAACCAATACGTACGCAGATGCTGATACCATCCCAGCACAACATGTTGAGAAAGTTAACAAGTTCATTGTCATGGATGAGGCAGGAAAGCATAGGTACCTTATAAATGAGACTGACCGAACATAATGCTAGCTTAAATCTTTAGATTGATATATAGTTCATGCGCATATGATTCTTTTTTGTCTAAACACCATACACATACATTTGTACATCTCTTGAGTCTTATTTAGATGAATGCAGTTCACCTTTCTTCTTAGTGCCCCAACCCAACAATCCAATTTATGCGGCAGCAAAACCAGTTACCTAAAGTTTGTTTTCTTTACAGGTTCTCTATACATCCTAAACTATCATCCACAGTTCCCGTTTTTGCCATCATGATGGTATAAGACAGTTTCTTACAAAAATAAATTACCTGCAAGGCACTGGCAAAGGAAGCCGCAAGAAGTAGAGGAGCCACATAACCAGTTGTATATGACAACAATAAGCTGCCTCCGACAATAGGGTCCTGTCAAAAAGGCCATTTACTGACAAACCATTGCAGCGTAGGAGGCATAGAAGCTCACTTCAATGATTAGCCCATACACAAATGATCCAGGGAAATTGGTAGCTATTGTTACCTTTTTTTACTCAAATTCCTATTTAACCTCACACCTATGACAAATTATCCATTGACCTGGAAGCCGGGAATCCATGGATACCGATGCAAGCATTATATTAATCCACAATGCCTCATGTAATTAGAATACATATCTAAGAGTGGGCATAAGCTACTCTTCACTCATGAGTGGCTATGAGTTCCCTCTACTAGAAGTTCAACCATTGATAGAATTCGGTACAAACTGACAGAAAAATTTATTTAACTCACCCAGGGAAAAATAAAGGTGCTGTATACCTTGGTTGTAGCGACGTAGCCAAGCAGAGTCGCCAGCACCGGAGTGCTGCAAGGAGATGCAGCCAAAGCGAAGGTAAGCCCAGCTAAATATGCCTGCACGCCTGACATTTTACTCTCAACCATTAGCATGGATAGCTCCAGTAGGACATCCCACAAGTAAGCAAGGATAGATTTGAAGCTTTTGGTTACTTGAAGGAAAATTAGCAGCAGCAGCACGAGGATCAAAGTTGTTGAAGAATGATGGAAGCTGCAACTCTATGATCTGTGACCAAGAGAACCAATAGCTTATCAACGAAAAAAAGGACAACCGCGACTGAAAGGAATGCAATAGGAAAGCTAGACCCGAGGTTGAAGCCACACAAAATATTAGCAGGATTCTAGTTACCTCTAAAAGGTTCAAGCCCATAGCAATAGCTAGACCTGAGGCGGCCAAAGGCAGTCCTCTGCCAACTTGACCATAAGCTTTTCCAGCAAAAGAAGCAGCAATGCCGAGGACTGCAAGTGTCGTGGCCAACCCCATTGCAAATGCAATAGAGTTTCCAACGACCTGGAGGCATAAAAGGAGAAAGATTAGCAGAACGAGTCGCATAAGATGTTCATGCCTAATGTTAAACTAAAAAATGCTGGTGACAGTGGTTTGCGCAATCAGCAAAGTCATAAATCAATTGTCACCTGTGTTCTGCTTTTACCTGAGCCAAATGCACCTGCAAGAATCAAGAGCTTCAATCATTCAACGTGTACCAGGGATCTTAAACAAGTCAGATAGAATTGAAGAAAAGAATCAAGTTCGATCAAATAACTTACCAATGTAACCAAGAGTCAGAGGCAAGACGCTTAGCGTACAGGGTGAAAGGCTGGTCACCAGGCCTGCCCCAAAAATGACCGCTAAGCTGAAAAAAAAAAACGAGTAACAAAACCCTTAAATGTCTTGACTCTTGACATTGTTTCATAAAACATACCCAGAAATGACGATAAAAGATAAGGAAAGAACCTAGTAAAACTAAGAGCTGATAACTGATCTTGAACAGCTTCATTCGCCTGCTGTCCAGCAAAGTACAGAAGACCTCCGAACCAATCCCCGGGGCTGGAATCAGCTAGGGTATAAAGAGCTTCATGCCCATCCTGACTAGAATAAGACCAATCGTAATGCCCAATGCAAAACATGCAATGGAAATATGCAACTTATGACATAAATATGACTACGCGATCTCATGGTTGGCTTCGCATAGGATGGCAATTGGCATGTAAACTAAGTTGATTTCTTCCTTTCACAAGGGAAAACATACCGTGATGCTCTCCATGGGTAATGCGTTTGCTTTGTCTAGAGCAACAAAATTGGCAACTGGAAGCAAAAATCAGATAATAGGTGTTGATTACTAGCATACAAATCTAAACAGACGAGTACGCAACGAAAAAGTTAAAAATGATCCTGAAATATTCCTTCAGCGAAATCCAAACGTCTATCATCATTTTATTTGTCTATGATCACAACATAAACAGTAAATCAACACAACGAGCAGCGATGCAATACAATAACCCATTTTACTACCAAGAGTAGGATGTTCTACCTGTCAGTGCTGTTAATAAGGAATTCATTCTGGTATCACTTGTCCAATCGATTTTCGTCAACGATATATCGGGTTGTTGACTATGTACCTTCACCTCTGATCTCTTCTGCATTTTGATAGGTGCTCTGCCGTCACCTTAACAAAACATGGCAAACTAAAGTTACATCTTCATCGATTGGGATTCACCTTCCGTGTTCAATATACAAATGCATCACCAGACTATCACACCATTATCGCCAAATTATTATTTCAATCACAGCAATACAACATGAAACATACATAACGGAATCACCGACCCAACGAACGGGACCAAGATAGAGAATTTCTTGTAGTTATGCAAATACCTCTGCAAGACATCTACAAGCAAAGCATCCAATTGGACGCCGCACAACAAGGGACGGTAAACCAAACATGTGGTCATTAGAAATACCCAACATGCAATTATCATACAAATGACTTTCTCCCCAACGTTTACCAGAATTTTGAGCTTCAAGCGGAGTCAAGAACGATTGAAGCGTGATATCTAACCCTTCAATCACCTATATCTTTAGGGGTTCAACGATCGTTCTGTACATCACGAACAAGTCTTTGAGTAAAACTAGATCACGTTTTCGTCCCCTGATCCTATACTTAGACAAGATTATCTGGAACGCTACCTTTAAAAAAAGATGAGTCCTCCAAATCATATCAGAAACAGGTCACCAATTAGAAAACTCATTACACAACAAACTCAGAAGAACAAATCAGTTTAACCGATGATACAGCGATTTCGTCAATGTTGTGACGAATGAGAATATTTTCAGTGAAGATAGAATTTCAGAAAGGAAGAAATTGAAGATTGGACTCACCGTTGGATCTGGTGGTGTGAATTGAGAATCCGACGACGAGGCTGAGCGAATTCATGGCGACGAAAAATAGGGGAGGATTTTGAGAGTGGAGATAATTGGTGTGTGAAGTATACGTATGGGATGGATGTCTTTTCTCCTTTTGTGGGGTAAGGAAAGGGAAAAACGTTATCCATCCTTGTTACCTATGTTACTATGTACGATCATATCAGTAAATCGATGTCATTGGAATTTTACTGTTAAATTTTGACGAGTTTTGTATTAGAATGGATGGTTTGTCGAGAAGTCATCCTGTTGTATTTGGTCATGTAAGTTGGATAATGTGATACAGTCGATGTTTCATTATTTTAAATTTGAGTGAATTTTAACATTAAATGAAGAAATAAAAAATCAACACACTACTCTTAACATTGACAATACAGTAAAACAAAAACAATTATATAGTCTCATTCTATTGTTATTACTAACAAGTATATATATATAGATATTGTGTCATTATATTAATACTCTTAACTAATTTAGGAAACACAATTTTTTAACGTAAAAAATAAATAAATTTGTGGTTAATCATAAATAATTTTATTTAGGCATAGATTATTGGATTTAAAAATCAAAAATTGAGATTAAAATTAATATTTTTTTCTCAATTAATACAAAAATGAGTTTTTAATATCAATAGTTAATTTTCAAATTGAACAATTTGGGCACAAATAAACTAATTTATGATTAACAGTAAATTCATCAAAGTCAGTAACTAATCATGGTTTGTTGGATACCATAATAGGTGTCATAACACTATCCCACTTCTATAATGACTAGTCAAGTTGAAACCTACGCGCACTTACTACTCAAAAAAAAAAAAAAAACATCAACGTGGGAACATTTACAAGCACACTTATGCCCAAAGCCAATTACGGTATACAATATTTTTGACCAATTCGTACATTTGATATCTATCTTCCTAAGTTCCCATGCAATTTCTATGAAACTCACACATATTCTCCTTTTTTTTCTTCATAGAAGAAACCTCCCATGAACTTATGCAAAACCAACTCATCAAAGACCTTTTTGCTCAACAACACTAAACTTCCATTTAATTTCCTCTCAATCACTTGTCACTTTCTTGCTCATTTCCCTTCAATGCCTCTTCTCATCACTATATATCCACCTCTCAAATGATACATAACTTCAACTCACACACATTCAACGTTGCTTTCATTCATCATATTATTTACACAACAACTATATCTTTTGGGTCCGATCATGAGCACCTCGAGGAAGAGAGCGGGTCGTCAAGATAATAAGCTCGTGTTCAAGGATGGTTTCCCCACGATGGTGCGGAACCTAGGGACGGAAGGATTCATGAACGAGCTGTCAAAGGGTTTTGAAATGTTGATGGATCGAAACAAAGGTCTGATCACGTTCGAGAGTCTTAAAAGGAATGCCGTAATGATGGGATTAATGGGGTTGGGCGACGACGAACTTAAGGAGATGGTTAGAGAAGGCGATACGGATGGCGATGGATGCTTGAATGAGAAGGAGTTCTTTGTTCTTATGTTCAGGTTGAGTCCTGAATTGTTAGATGGATCAAATAAGTACTTGGAGCATATCATCTTGAACAATATGTAATATTTTAATTCAGGGTTTCTTATGATAATTAATTTACAATGTGTAAAAGTAAAACTAATATTGTGGACTCGCTACTAATGTTCTTTCATGCGTTAACTTTTTAGAAGCACGTCCCTAAAATGCGTCCTTGATCTATTCCCTATGCTGAATTCATTCTCACATAAGTATTAAAATTTGATATGAAAAAAAAAAACAAGAAAAAATTACCTTGAGACACACGTATTTTTTTTAATGTATTCATTAGAAACACTTCTTTTTTTTTTTTTAAAAAAAAGAAGTAATATTATTTTATATACAAAAAATTAAGTAATACTTGAAATATCAAATTAAGCTTTAATTGGGATGGAGGTACCTCCATCTGTCCCAAATTAAAAATTCAATTTTTAATAATTTTGTTTTATATCTTAATAACATAATAAGAAACTTATATCATCGTCTCATGTTTGAAATACCAAAAAATAATCAAACACTACAAAATTCCAAAAAAAAAAAAAAATTACAACGACCTACGCATGAAAAAATAATTCCCGAGAACTAAAATTTCAAGAATTCATTAGCCTCGTCGTCTCGACAACGTTTTATCCCATCCATCGACGTCTTGGTCTCCTTATCGACTTCGTCTTCTTAGCCATGTCGTCTCGGTCTCCTCATTGTCGTCCGAACCATTTTCGACCTCGAAACTTTGGGATAAAATGGAGGGCGTGGAATTGAGGGGCGATGGATTCATCTCCGAATCAATCGAAGCTTTATTGAGGAAATTAGGAATTGGAATTGGGATTGAGGTTTGGGGGAGTCGGAATTGAGAATTGGAATTGGGATTATGGTTTAGGTGAGTCGATGGAATTAGTTGATTTTAGGATTTCGATTAATTTGATGAAATAAAACCAAAAAAACAGAATTTTTGGATATTATATATTGAGTTTAGGAATTGTATGTTTTAACATAGATTCAGATAATACAATTAAAATAAAAGATTAAGATTAAATTATCTTTTAATCATTTAATTATATTGACATATGATATTTCTTTACACATATTCTCTTTTCTTTTGTATATTTTACTCATGCGTTATGTTTCTTTTCCCAAACAAAACGCCTTACAAAAATTTTATCGGGCGAGCAAGTCATTACAAATACACACTCATTTTAACCCTAATCACACTCCACGCAAAATGAAGTTTGAAATTGCAACGGTCAACTAATCTCAACCACCATCCAACCCTCCACGTGTCCACATCCGACGGTCCATATTCCCTTCCATCAACGAAACCCCATTCTTCATCTCACAACCCAGCAAACACAGACCCTTGTGTGTTCTTCGTCCCAAAACCAAACCCAGTAATCAAAAAATGTATGCTTGAAACGATTCACAATAATCGAATCCCTTCTGGTTTTCGCGGTGTGGATTTCGAAGACTAGAAAGGATTTGATGATTGATTCGGGGTTGAAGTTGAAGCTGAGAAAGAGAATTGAAGATGAAGTTGGATCTTGTCAAGGGTGGGAAAGAAAATGAAGAGATCGATCACTGGGATTTTCTGGTCGGCTCTCTTTCGATCTTTCGCTCTTCTTGTGTTGGGATTCATAGGGTTTTGATTTAGGGTTTCGATTTTTGCTGGATCAGTTGAGTCAAGATTTGGTGTTAAATGGCCGAATTTGTGTTTAGGGTTTTGTTTTATTCTTGATTAATCATATGGGCACTTCTAAATTTTGTAGATTTTGATCACTGATGGTGTTTTTGTGATGGGTTTTGCTCAATTGGTCTGTAGTGCTTTTGAAATTAGATTAGTAATTGTTTTGGAGTTTCTTGTTCTTTGAACTCATTGTGGATGCATTAATGGTCATGGAATAGACCTTCTTTTTGGGCAGTTCAAAGTTGATTCTTTTTTTCTACTTGGTTCCTGGTGTGCTTCGTTCCGTTTGAACAAGGGTGAAGTTGGCGTGGAATGGATTGATTCGAACTAAGATGTTTTAGTAGGTTTGGAATGATTGAACAAGAAATGTGAGTTGGTGCTGATGCTATATGCTTCGGCTGTGGTTATCTAATGCTTTATTTTAAGGGAATTGGAGCAATCAGAGCTGGAAAGTTTTGTTGCAAGTTGACCTCAATCATTTAGTTTGCTAGGATTGCTCATGTTTCTATAAAAATGGGCATTGTGTGTTCGAGAAGGCGCTGTGACTTGTATGTAGCAGACCAATGAATGGGATAAAGGTGTGTTCTGCTGGTGTTGGTGTGAGAATTTTTTTGTTAAAGTTCAGGGAGAGTAGATTAATTACTACTCCTCGGTTCATTTGCTCAACTCTTCCAAATCAACTTAAACTTCATCATGTTCATTGCACACCTAAGCGCACAAGATAGGAAAGTTCTAATATTATAGGGTGTAGGGTAGAACGGTTAATAGTAGTTGAATGTTCTTATTTCTCAGTTTCAAGCCGCCTGTTCATTTTGCTCATTGTTCAGGAGGAAATTGAAGCTCCTATGTGGGTTGATCTGATTGAAGAAGCAAAACTGGTGCATGAAAATAAGTAAGTACTTTAGAGGTTCAGACCCACTTTTCCCCTTAAGTGACAGCCACAAGAATCACTAATCAATAGTTCCTTTTCCCGTTTTTTGATTTTACGATTCGGCAGGGACGATGAATGGTTCAATACAAGCCACCAGTAAGCTCCTTTCTAGCTGTGGTCATCTACTATATGAATTCAGGGCTATGAATAATTTATAAGGGGGTTGACTTGATTTTTCAGGTTCCATCAACTATCCGCACGGAAGCTGAGATCTGCATTTTCTCATACAGTGGAAGGGAATCATAAGTTTGAGTTCAACTTGTTAGGAATATCTTCGTCGGAACTTCCATCTTCTGTATCTAGATCAAGAGGAAAAGATTACAAGATCAGTAGCGTGCTACAAGATCCGAATCACCCAATAAAGCATTTGGGAACTGGGTCTCCTAGGTTTGATAAGGGTCCA
>LIEC01006926.1:0-17166 GCA_001925005.1 Drosera capensis
TCAATGGCCAAGATCATTAGTGCGATTTGGAAGCAAAGCAAAACAGCTATTGATGCTATGGTTGCTTGTTTCGGTTTATTGCGGTGTGGATTAGAATGTGTTCTTGTGTTTGACTTGTTGACTCTTGATTGAAATATCAATGTCTCTTGATTGAAATATGAATGTTGGACTAAATTCAAAGTACAGTGGAGAATTGTAGATTGACAAATTTGGAGTGAGATCAAGCTTGGTACCTTCTCTATTCGCATCTAATTCCTTCGACTTGTTTTCACATGAGTATAACTATATGAAGCAAAATGACGCTGCTAAATTGAATAATTGATTTGATGTTTGATGATGGCGATGGGGACGAAGGATTGATTTCTTGGATTGAGACAGAGAATACATGGAGGTTAATTTATGTGAAAAAAAGAGGTGGTGATGGAGTGGATGTTAACAAGATCGGGATGTACTACTATTTTTTTGTTTAAATGTAATAATTTTTTAGAGTTGTATAGAAATATCAGTTTTTTTTAATTTTATAAACGTGCTATTTTTGTATAGTAAATTATGATAGCAACGTTCTTCTGCTGAGGCCGAGTACGGGCCATGGCCGTGGCTACCTGCGAATTTCTCTGGCTACGGGTCCTGTTGGCTGACATGAGCGTTCCACATCCACAGCCATGATCCTTTACTATGACAATCAATCTGCCATCCACATTGCTGTCAATCTTGTGTTTCACGAGCGCACTAAACATATTGAGATTGACTATCACGTTGTTCGCGAATGAGTCCAAGCTGATGACATTCGGACCCGGTGCATTCGCACCAATGAACAACGGGCTGATATTTTCACCAAGGTTTTGGGCCGGGCCCAATTCCTTTCTATGTTTGGCAGGTTGGGCATTTTCGATTTGTACAACCCAACTTGTGGGGGTGTGTTAAATAGAAGCAGCCTTTGTGGACTCGAGGTTAAAGTCTGAATTTGATAGTGTACACTATCAATAAAGGTCTCACCAACCAACATTTTGTTCCACCAGTAATAGGCTTCATGCTTACGAGCTGACTCGGTTCTAACATTTTGTTTAATCAGTAAAAGGCTTGATTCTTACGAGCCCACCTGACAGAACTCAGTGATCCGTCGGTGGTATGCAGGTGCAAATCAGATTCTGTATTTAACTGAACAGGTAATGCTTATATGTAGGTTGAGCAGCAAGCAGAACTGGTTAAAGGTTTTCTCCAAGACAAACAGTTCCTGAAAGTAGCATAACTGGTTAAAGGTTTTCTCTAAGGTTTTTGTTTTCCTAACAGGTCAACCCACCAAAGCTGGCTAGTTTGCAGATGGATATGCTGAAGTCTAACAAATTGCTATTTCATTCCTTGAAAGAACGAGGATGAAGCTATTGAATATCTTGCCTGAAAAAGCTTAGGTTGTGTTCTAGTTGTTAAAGCATTTCAAGGTGCTTTTTACAAGTCATTCTTCTGAGTTTGAAAGAAAAACTGATGGTGGTATAGATGGACGACACTCGACATACTTTGTCATCGTGTTAATGAACAGCTGCAACTTTGACGTTATCAGTGATCAAGGACTTGATGAACTGTCAAGAATGTTGAAAGCGGATAAAAGAAACGATTACATCATGGATATGCAATAAAGGTACTTATTCAGCTTTATGCTGTCGCACTGTTTTTCTTAATAGAAGCTGAGTATCAACTGGCCAGAAGAAGTTTAATGATCATATATCATAACACTGCAATTGCATAGTGAGTGTGATTCATTCTTCGAGATGTGATAGCTTTTGTATCTGTCTGTCAAAGGTATTGTAAGAAGATCCTGCATCATGAGTAGCCTCTTCAACTTTTGTCTTCCAGTCTCGAACATTTCTCCTGATTGCCCTGCCTTTCTCTCCTCCCATGATCTCCTTCATGAGTTCTTTAATTTCCTCCCGTTTCACTTCATGGCTGACTTCTACCCCTATACCCCACTCTGTGCAGGCATAACAACAATTAGGAAACTGATCTGCAAACAACGGCCAACAGATTACAGGAACGACTGTAGCCAGAGTCTCTGTCATCGAATTCCACCGCAGTGTGTCAAAGTATGCGCCAATTGAAGGGTGAAATCCTCGTTCAACAAGTCTGGTGTAATGACCGATAGGAAAGGATGCTCGCTGTTCACTAGACCCCAAGAAAACTCCTCCAAGTGACGAGCACTCATCACAGTGATACTCCCGTACTTCATATATATAACAGAAGTGGGGTGCCTCTGATCAGGCCATTCTAGGCATCGCAAGTCCTCTTTCCAGAGGCTTGTGCTCATATCCATGATACCGTTATTCAATGAGATGTGTTTGGTGATCATGGCCAGGGGACCAAGAGTGTAGATTTTACCTGAGTATATTGTTCTTATGGCATTGCGTGCTTTTCATTCAAGAGCATCAAAGTTGTTGAACATGATCGTGGAGGATTCAAGGCAGGCATGTGGTTCTTCTCCCAAGAAATCGTTCATTATGTCTTGGTCTGAAGCTGTGAGCTTAACAAAGTTGGGGATGTCTTTCTTGCGCATGTTTTTCAGGCCTGGTATCAAAAAGGGATAGTCAAGAGTTCATCACTGAGCCCGTTCTCATCTACGGCGACATCAAAGATGAATAAAAGATAATTTCTTCTTCGGTTTCTTGTCAAAAAAACAATGATGTTACCTTTGAAGGGAAGGATCCTTCTCTCAATGAGATCCCTAAACCTCAAGTATCCAAGAAAGCTACAAGCAGAGGCAGTCCAGAGCTGAGCATGAGGAATCCCAAGCTCCATAGCAGCTTTCACCCCAAAGCTCATGGTGCCGTCGGATATCACACAAGCTCATCAGCGGTGCATCACCAATAGAGTTAAGCTTCGCCAGTAGCTCCTTATATCGACCCAAACAGGTCTTCTTGGTCGATGCACAGAGCGGAGCGACATCCTGGGTGGTGTCCTTATTGGAGTAAAGCAGCCTGTCAGGTATGGTCTCGAATATGAAGTCAGGCAAGCCCACGGCGGAATCACTGCCCTTGTTCTTGATGAAACGGTTGTGATTGAACTCCATGTTGACAAAGGTTATGTAGAAACTTCTTGAGTGAAGGAGCTTCGCCAGTTGCAGGAAAGGCATAACATGGCCTTGTGCTGGGAATGAAACACATACTATATGAGGCTTCTTCATGGGAAACCATCTGTGTTGATTCTCTTGCCACTGTTGGACTGCTCGTCTTCTATGCTTTCTTCGAAAGATTCCAGCATGGACAAAATCTGCTATATTTTCGACATGATAACCCAAATTGTTTCGATGTTTTTGATACAATTTTGTCGACCAAAAATAAGATTCTATTGGTTTCTAAGTGAGGATCTGCATGAATCTTCTTCTGGAGAGTTGAGCACGAAGTTTGGTTGAAGTTGTGCGTTTCATATCGAAGTATCAGATAAAGAGAGCTCTATAATTCACGTATGAGACATGCGATGAGAGCTGGTCTAGTAGTATTATGTTGATAGAACTAACTGATCATTTATATCCAAATGGCCCCATCAGTTTTATTCATCAACTGTATTTGAGATTGGTTCATGCTAAGAAAAAAACTTTTGTTGTCTTATTCAATGGGAAACCAATCAATATATTGTTTAAATTCAAAGATCACTACCATGGTATATCATAAGGGGTAAGTTGATAATTATTTTTGTCATAAATTAATAATCTCATTTAGCCTCATTAATTATGTATTTAAAAAAAAAACTTACATATATCTTCTTTTGAGTTTGTAGATATTATTTAACTTTTTAAATGAAAATAATTTCGATGAAGTAGCATTTGAAAATTTTTATTTCAAAGAACTACCACAAGGATGATTTTAATTTTCAGAAGATCTCAATTTATCAAAAATACGCACACTGTCCCCCATGTATCTTCTTTTGAGTTTGTAGATATTATTTAACTTTTTAAATGAAGATAATTTCGATGAAGTAGCATTTGGAAAATTTTATTTCAAAAAATTGCGACAAGGATGATTTTAATTTCAAGAAGATCTCAATTTATCAAAAATACGCACATTCCCTCCCCCCCTATTATCTTTCTCATCTTCCTTCCCTTCTCTCTCCACTCTCTCTCGTCTACCACCTGTCATCGTCACCACCCACATCGTTACCGGTCGTTGTCTATCAAGAAACCATTGATGATGCAAACTGATGTTCTCAATCAGATTTTGTTTCGCGATTGAGGATGAGTTAGATTCCTCGGTGTAGTGAAATTAGGGTTTCGAGATCGATGAGTAATGAGAGAGAATCATAAATATTACGAAGAATCAAAGCTAGCTATCTAGCTAGTTGTGAGTGGTTTGATTTGGTTTTGGATTTAGTGCATGCAAGGGACTCTCGCAACAAAGAGGGCGGTGGAGGTGAAAGGGAGATAATGGAGAGGTAGACGAGGGAGATCGCCGGCGAGTGTTTTGTCGGAATTTGATCGGTATTGGCCGATGGGGAATTAATATTAGAGCTTTGGAATTGGGGAAGATGATGATGACTTAGTTGAAGCTGAGAGCGTGTTTTTGATAGCTATATATCAACCCATTAACAGCCACTTTTTATTATAAATATAGGGTTTCTTCTTCTACAACCGTCATCTCAAGTTTCGAATGCTGTGGAAGCTCATAGTGATTGCTAGCAACGAAACAAAAATTAATTCGAGATAACAGCACGTCTCAGTAGAAAACCCTACCCCAAACACAACGATTCAGACTAGAAATACAACCCCAAATGGTCGTGCAAGAAACACGCAATGCAAACAACTTCATGGATTAAGCGCATCATGTATATCATTTAGTATATATGTGAAAAAAAATAATATGCTTAGTGAAAAACAGATCATGTACATCATGTAATACGTATGTGCAAAAAAAAGTACGTCTAGTGAAAATCACATAATTTAATACGCATGTGCAAAAAAATAAAACGTCTATTGGAAAACACATCATGTACTATGCCTGTAAAAAAAAATAGTATACCTAATGAAAAACACAAAATGTACGTTATGTAGTACATCTGTGAAAAAAAAAAATGAAATAAAATAGTATGTTTATACAAAATCTAATATGTAAAATTGGTTTTTAAAATAAATGATGATCAATTATTGACGAAGACGTTTAGTTTTGGTGTACTAATTCAGACGTACTAATTCAGACATAGTAGTTTAGGAGTACTAGTTTAGATGTACTAATGCATCTATGAAAATATTAGTATTTCATTACATAGAAAACCATTTGTTTAAATAGTAATACGTCTCTGCAAAATGATGTTTATGAGGCTTGTTCAAATATACTAATTCAGACTTGTTCAAATAAGCTAATACGTTTATGTAAAAACTAATATGTCTATGCAAAATATAGTACATCAAAATTATTTTGTTTCACGCATATTATTATGGGACGTATTAGTATGGCTATGCAAAAATATAATACGTCAAAATTGATTTGTTTCAGACGTATTAGTATGCCTATGCAAGAAGAAGTCATTCCAATGAGAACAAAACACGATAAAAATCTTATGCGAATACATTAAGAAAAGAATACTTGTGCTGTTATAATTTTTAAAGTAGCATAATAAGTAAACTTTATTTAGAGTACAATACACATTGTTCACAATCTTTGAGAAAACGATCTCATAAGAATTTGTACAGTGGATAGACTGACCAAATCTCCAGCCACAACATGCGGTGATTTTCGCTCTAAACAAAATCACGTTTCACACAACAGAATCAGGAAAAAAAAAACATTCTCAAATCCAAAATCAAATCACCTAAAATCCAAACCCAATAAGAGATCGATGATGAAGAATTTGATGGCAATTGGGCATCGTCTCCTTTGTTGGACTCCTCTCCCCGTCGACGATGAAACCTAAACCTAAAGCCAACCCCATGATAGTGAAAGCTGGCCACAGGCGTGGTGGTGGCGGCGGCGACGGCGACGAAAGGAGAGGAGGTTGGTGATCAAGCTGATCTTACATTTAGAGAAAGAAATAAATAAAAGAGTAGGAAATTTGAGAAAATGGTAATTATGAAGGATTTATTTTTTCATAAAAATGGTATTTTGTGAAAATAAAGTTTCCTTGATGATATCTTCTTAAAAATATGTCTTCAAAATAATATCCATGAGAACTTTCACTTTTAAATATTCCATGTTGACACATAATCACTTAACATCATCTTTATTATTTTATTATTTTTATTTGGTTGATTACATTAGGTATTTAGAACATAATACATATAGTAATCATGAACTTATTATACATGCATTATAGATTGTTATATATAGATATATGAAAAATTAAAGTCGGATTATAAAGTTATAAAAATGAAAATGAGTATCTTATCCAAATAGTATGCGACCTTTGGTGTTGTAAATATTCAATGAATATATGTACAAAAAAATATGTTTTAAAACAAAACTTATCAAGAGAGAAAAACAATATGATTGATAGCATTATATTACAAAAGCGTAAGATTCTATCATTTTTATGCTAAACAAACAAATATCATTGAAAAGAAAAGCAACGAAAGAAAAAAAAAAAAAAAAAAAAAAAGCCTATGTCAGAAGTTAATACTTTAAACTCAAAAAGATATCATTAGATGTTATTTAAGCATATCGTAAGAGATTCGCATAATAGAAGAGATGTACATATCTTTTTTTTTTTTTTTCAAAAAATAGATTCTCATAATGCAAAATATTTTATTACATTATCAATCACATTATATATTTCTTAACATTCTAAAAGTTATTTTATAACTATTCTTTCTAATGAATTTTATAACTATATCAATCATTGAAATCACTTTTTTTTTTTTGAAAAAAGATAAGTATATTCCGATCCAAAATGTGCTTAACAAAACATTTTACAAGCTTCTTAGATGATTTTATGCACCTACATATGTATTAAATCAAATTAAAAGCAGACATAATATGACAGAACAAACTGCCTAAATAAATATCATTTCATGTAACCTATACTGAGAGCCATAAACAATGACTAACATACGTCACATATGAAACAAAGTAAGGGATAAGATCTGAACATAAGATCCCTGGCCCGTTACAAACCACGTCGAACATAATACATAAACGAGGGTGTGACCCATCATCAACAAGCTCCAACAAAATTACAATGATTACAAATGAATACATAGGACACATCATCAAAACAGCTTCCGAAGTCCAACAGCATGTAGCCTGCATAGTCCAGTCCTCGAGATAAGCTATAAAGAAAGATGGTGTTGTGTTCATAATCCCTAAAATAATAAACTTCATGGATCATACACTCCCACGGGAGCATTAGAAAAAACAATATCGGACATGCTCTATGGTTATTGAATACTTCTACTCTTAATGTTATCCTTAAACCTCTTAGCAGACAAGATTCATCTTGTATGGCTTTGTGAACGTAATTCATCAAGACATGAACTGATGATCTTGAGTTTCTGAAGATTATGTTATTCCTCTCTTTTCAAATAACATAAATCATGGCAGCATAACTCAGTCTCCCTATCGCTTTGTACAGAGCTTTGCTTCTAAATTTCCCAGCAAAGAAAACAAAGTTCTGAACGCAGGATATTCTCGATAAAGCAACTTCGCACTTCTGAGCCTAATTCCTAACAAACGGTCGAAGAAAGGTGCATCTGAAAAATAGGTGGTCATGAGTCTTAGGTTGATTCACATACACCTTGCTGAATTCTTCCCATCCTGAATAATCTGTCCATAGTGCTAAGCCTCTTTCTTACAATTAACCAAGAGATGAAAGCATGTCGAGGTACGTGCCACTTACCCCGTACAAGGTTATGCCATACCACCGTCGTGCCCTTTCGCCTAATAGCTTCTCATGCCGAAAAAGATGAGAAAAGTCCATTTGGACAGGGCTCCCAACAACATACATCCACCCCTCCATGAATTACAAGCCAAGCAACCCCATCAAAAAAGGCATGAGAAACATAAGCAGGATTCCATGTAAAACCATGAATACTAGATGACAATGAAGCATCTCTAGAAAATCCCAAACTATAAATCAAGTTATGGGAAGCTCTAGAAAATAATGGACTATCAGAAGACCATCTATAATACTTGAGAGAAATAGATTGTCCATTACCAACCTTCCATAAGGTATGATTCTGAACCAATGGTCTCAACATAAGGAGTTTCTTCCAAGTCCAAGAACATACCTTAGGGATTCTCATAGATCAAAAGTTAACCCGGTGAATTAGGTTAGCTTTTGTCCAAGAAACCCAAAAAGATTGAGCGTCAGAGACAAGCAGCCATACATGTTTCATCATTTGAGCCTTGTTCCATGTTCTGAGATCTCTCAGACCAAGTCCACCCTCTGTCTTGGACAAGCAAACATCAATACAGATACCTTAGCACCCCTTTTTGTAAGGTCGCTCCCATCCACAGGAACTTAAGACAAATCTGCTTTATTTCCTTGAGAACAGTTTGTGGCAATATGAAAATTGCACTCCAATAGGACTGGATGGAATACAGTATCAAGCTCCCTTCTAATAATTGAAATCACTTAGCTACCAAAACATCCATTAATCCATCTTGATTTTCCTTTTTTTTAATCTTTATGGAGCTCTGAATGAAGTTATAAAATTGAAGAAGATTTTGGAATTAAGTTTTTGGATCAACATTACCTTAACAGTTTTTAATTGTTAGTATTTCTTTTAACAAAACAATCCCCTATTTCTTACCACATAAAATTATATTTTAAATGATTAACACGAGGATTTAATTTACACCTCTTGTGACGGGCATGTTAAGTAGTTAACCTTAATGCAGTTGCGGACAGAAATGAATGAGGTGAAGAAAACCGCTTGGAACATACTCCCTCCGTCCCATAATAGTTAAAACGTTGCGTAGTAATTATATTATTAATTACGTATTTCGATACGTTATTTTTATTAGTAAATGATATGGTACGTACTTCATTTTGGCTCAGGATTATAACTCGTAACGTACATTATGTTTGATGTTTCACGATAAATTTAAAAAAAACATGATTTTTTTTCGTTTCGCAAATCACTCTAGTGTTATCACCTTTTTGCTTACGTTGATACGAAATGCAATCTTTTTAGGACACAGAACGTATAAGCAAAAGCAGCGCGTGGAGTGGAGGACCGTGAAAGGAAAATGCTAATGTATGGGATCAATGGAATGGTCAAATTTGAAATTCAGGATGTAAACTCATTAGCGTATCATATGGGACCAAGGACCATCACCACCATGCACCACCCACACTGCCATCGCCCATTGTGTTGGGTCTTCTATCCGCCTTTGTCAGCAACTCGAGAGAAAGCGAAGCGAGCTTATGTCAACAGTCCGATTGCTGGTCCAAGTACTCGATGAAGAAACGGTAGTAGTGGGTGTTGAAAGATTGGCTCCAGATCTCACATGAAGTGTTCAAACAAGGGCTGGGAAGTCCAAATTTCAATCTCTCAATCTAAGACAATGAGTCCCAAATAAATAAGCACAAACATTTGTTAACTACTCCATTCATCTTACCCTGTAAGGTGTGAACTAATTTATTCTCAACACCAGTCCATATCTTTTTTGACACAGTTTCTGAACTAGTAAATGTAAGTGACTTGTGTTGAGTTCATCGAGGCAATTAAATGAAGTCCCAACGAGTCAAAGACTATCTTGACAGATCCTGTACTATTCTTCCTCGAGGCATTTCCTTCGTCTTTGTGTTTGCTATTCTCATCTCTCATTCATTCATCCATTGACTCATTCGATCCAAAAACAAACCAGATATCAGAAGCTGTCAGAAGTCTCCGCCTGACTCAACAGCAAGCTTCAAATTAAATGTTGATATATCAACTTTGAATTTTACTTATTCCTCTTGTTTTCAAAAGAATCCTTGCATACAGGATCTAACTTAAAAAAAAAAAAAATGGCTACAGTATACAGATAATTTACATAGGTTAGAATATTGTGAGAAACAATGAGATCTCCTAGGATAATAGTCCCTCGGTTCCAAAATAGGTACAAAACTTTAATTATTATTTTTTGGATAGTCTCAATTTATTTGTAAATTTTTTTAATCAATATTCAATATAAAAAAATTCGCATCAATCATATTTTCTTACAATATACAACAATCTCATTATTCCTAAAATATATTCTTTTGGCATCAAATTTTATAAAAAATTTAATACAAATAAATATGCATGACAGATAAAACAATTATAAATATTATGGAACGAATATCAAATTTTGATACAACGAGTTCAAACTCGAAACCTATTCTAGGAGAACCAACCTCCTAGCTAGTTGAAGTAACAGACGTTATAGTATTGTCCTCATTTGAAATATATCGCCGTGCAACCCATCTTACTGTTGAATAATGATGTGACTCAAGCCCAAGAAAACCACAATCCAACAAGAAAAGTTACGAACTCATTGCACAATGTATGTGGACTTCCTTTCCCAACTTAATGTTCCAACATTTCCAAGGCCAGGTAGCATTTTTGGTTACATGGGATCTATGTAAGTGTCAAAATGTTAGGGTTCAAAACTCAAAGAACACCTTTCAAGAATGAGATGCTGGATGAGAGGGGGTCTTTAACATCTATGGTTCTAAACTTCCAAATAAATACCACCTGATCTACAAGGACCATAACATGTTGAACAAGAAAATATTTTTTTCAAACTACATAGATATTACTGAGCGTAAGTAATCCTATATAGGAGTATCGCTTTTTAAATTAAAACACAAGATAATGAAATTATTTGGATGATTGTTATTATATTTTGAAATAAAGAATTTATATGTGATAAAAATAAGATCAATCCTTTCCAAATTTTGCAAGAAGGATATAAAGCTGCATTGCTATTGTGGCTCCACCACCAATAATAGTCGATGGATGTACCCAACTCCCACGTCTTGTTCCTTTCACTCCACTGATCCACCTTTCACTTTCCCTTACACTGCTTTGCTTTGCAGTCCCTCATCTGTGCCCCCACCCTCACCCCATCTCACAATCTCACCATCTCCCTCTTCTTATCGTTGTCTGCATTTCTTTGAGGTCAAAGTTCATTAATATATCCGCTGATCTGGTCTCAGCTTCCCCATCATAATATCATCATCTTGTTTAAAACCCAAATAATCTCTCATTATCCACCTTCTTCACGTCTATTAGTAATCTCTCTGTACTGCCTGTTTACCCACGGCTCTTCTCTGTCCTGTGTCCTCTCATCATTGCTTTGCTTCTCCTAGTGGAGAAAGGGAAAAACCCACCCCATTGAAGAGAGAAATACCCATTTGAGTACTCACCACGGTTGCTGCAAATTAAAATTCTCTTGCAAGTTATCTTCATCACGAAATCACCGGTTTCCACTTTTCTAATTCATCATCATTCCATGATGAACACTCCTCCGCATTTACTCTTCTTAATCAAACTCCTCCTCCTCATCATTCCTTCCTTTTCATCTTGCTCCTTTGTCAATCCTTCATCTCAAAAGGCAAGCTTTCATCTTTCATATTTCAAAATGCAATCTCTTTTATCTGGAAACAGTCGCTCTATTGTTAACAACAACATGACAAGACTGCGTATACCTACCTACCCCTTTCAGAACTGTCTTCAATGGGAATTATCTGGATTGTTGTTATTGTTGTTGCGGCGCTCCTAAATGAATGGTGTGTTGATATGTGCAGATTATGACGGAGATGGGGACATTATTGGATGCGGAGAAGACAAGGCTGGGATCGAGGCCGCCGAGCTGCCGCAACAAGTGCAACCGATGCCACCCTTGCTGGGCAGTTCAAGTCCCCACTCTCCCTAGCCACAGCAGAGAACAGCTTATTCGAAGGAGCCACCTTCACGACTATAACAACCACGATAATGATATCGATAGCGAACGTACGAGGATGCGTAATTACAAGTTTGGGTCGGAGTTTCATGATTTCGATGAGTTGAAGAAGTCGACAATGGCCGGGAGCGGGAGCAATCGGTACTCGAATTATAAGCCGTTAGGATGGAAATGCCATTGCCGGGGTCATTTCTACAATCCATAGATGGTTTGTTCATTGTGTTCATGATCTGGTTTAGTTGTGGTGACATAAGCTTTTTGTTTTTCGAAATGTACAAGAAGATTCATTTTTTGGTAGTGTGCTTCATTCTTTTACTACCATAAGATATGATGGTCATATTACTTGGAATATACTTGTGTTTACTGTCTTTATTATTCATGTAAAATTGTTTGAAAGAAAAGAACTTTAGGAAGCTCTATGGATTCACTAATTCATGTTTTATACTAGTAAAGTTTATCATTTGGTACTAACCATGTTTCATGCTTCATGGGTTTGAAGAATTTGTGGTTAACAATATACAAAGTTATGGATCGTTTGATCCTCGTATCTTCAAATAAGAATTGAGATTAAAAATTCACTTTTGTATTAAATAAAACAAAAAATCCCCCTAGTCTATAATTTTCACAAAAATATTCTCAAAATATATAACCCGAAAAAAAAAAAAAAACCTCCTAAACTCATACAATTTAAACTTTGCATCCTTTTTTCCTCTCTGCCTTCTTTCCGTCGACCCCAAATCGTCATGTCCAATCTTCAAATTATCGCTCGTCTATCATCGTCATCAATTATAGCCTCACAATTGAACCCAAATCGTTTGTGGATCTGATTTCTTGAAATTAATGAACTCCTGAATTTTTGTGGATATGAGGATCAATGGCTTCATTTCGACAAATTTTTGGGTCGTCGATCGGACTTCGGTGTACTTTTGACTATGGATGAGGTTTGGGATGGTGCTGGGAAGGAGTAAGGCTTTGGGAGGGTGATGGTTGGATCGACCTAATGTGAGATTTGATCATGTTTTGGGCTTTGATTTGAAATTATAATAGAAAGAGAATTATTTTCTGGGTTTGTATAGGTTGAAATTTTTTTTAATTTTTTGTATAATTTTTACGAATTTTCCCTAAATGAAAAGAGAAATGGATTTTTAATCCAAACCTTTGATTTGAAGCAATGGTCTAGCCACACATAAGTCTGAACTTTCTCCGACTCATAAAGTGCAATATTTTTTTTTTGTCTCACATATATACAACACAGCCCTATTTAAAAAGTTTTCATAAAAAAAATATAAAATTACTCAAACTCAACTGTAATACATCCGTTATCTCTTTTCACAATATCTATCGTAAACCCCACTATCACCCAAAAATATTCTTTGTTCATCACATTCCACAAAATTCAACGTACACATAAAATCATATGTCGTTCAATTTATTGTATTTATTATGGGACTCCGAGATTATATGACTAACAACAAATTCTTTTGCCTTTTTATGTATATATATTGTGTTTTGTGTTATTAAATCTAATTGAGTTGAGTTAACATTATAAGAGCAAGTCAAACTATGAATGCTATTTTGGTATATGTAAAGTTTTATTTTAGTCATGAATAGTGTCATTTTGCTAAAATCTAGTGACATTGTTCGAGTGAAAATCATGTTACCCCTTCGTCCCCAGAAAAAAATGAAACACTTTTTCTTATTGGTTCGTTTCAGAAAAGTGACATATTATCTAAAAAGAAAACAATTTTCAATAAATATATCATAATATTTTTATTTTTATTTTATATCAAATCATTTCATTCCATTATTATTTTTTCCTTTTACTTTTCTCTCCCTTTTCCCATCACAAACCAAAAAGACAAGATGATAAAACTAATAAATATTCATCACTATCATTAATTAAAGTGTCGAGTCCTTTTGTTTCACTTAATGTGACACAGAGAGTGAGTATAATATACCTATACGGTGAATTAATGGACATAAGAATGCCACCAATGTTGTTTTCTTTATGTTGGGATTTGTTTTTCAAGTTTTGTGTGTAGACAAAAAAAAATTTCATTTCCTTCATATGCCTCCCCACCAATAGATAGAGACAAATAAGAATAACCAAACCACGTCTACAAAATGCCAGTACCATGCAGCTGCTTCAAAGCCAACGTGATGCTCCTTGGTCTGTCATTTTCATTGACAAGCATGACATAAAATTTGGCAAAAGCTAAAATTTGTCAAAATGGTATATTTTTATGTCATTGTTATAATATAGTTTCAACAACTCATATAGCAAATTGGTCTTGTTCTAAGGGGAATGAGATCATCTGCGATTACAAATACACAACGCAAGTGCTGTTTCAGATCATGATCTCTGATCCTTGAAAAGTGTTGTTTTTTTATATGCTGTTTAGCAACAGGAGAGGATCCAAATCTCGATAGTCTGGAACTCATAAAATGCGATGAGCATTGTATACAAAACATTGCTTGTAATGTAAACATAGCTGTCTATCCTTTGACTTGGGAGGGTTGTGTGTTGATTTTTGTCGACAATGTAATTCATATTGTAATTTGAAAACTCAAAATAACTAAATATATAACCCCAAAAATCTATTTATGTTGAAAATGAGAGAAAATTTATGTTGACAATACAATTCAGATTTGAGAAAATTATTTCTTTTATTGTCAATTGATTTTGAGATATAATCTCAGAACTTTAATATGTTATCAGAGCCTGAAAGTCTATATATATATATGTGTGTTTTATGTCCAAAAAAATATTCATGCAAGACGTGTTGAGAATATAATCCATATTAAAATTTGAGAATTCAAAATAACAACATATCTAAATGCTAAAATATTTTTTTCATTATTAATTGATTTTGAAATAAAATGAAAAAGATTTAATAGATTTCAAAAGAATAGGTTCCACAGTAGTGTTGGGGCAAGCCTATACACTATTGTCATCTTTTTGGCAAGAAAATCATAATGTGTGCACGGAATGTGGATCATGCGTGGGTGTGTTACCGTATCACGCAACAGTCGAAAGATTGTAATGATTCTATAATTCATGGCTTCGACTTCAAACTTAAGTGGCCAATGATTACGTGTATTGTTGGTTTCACAATATATATAATATTTTTCTTATTGTCTCATCAAATGTACAATTTTTTAAAGAACTTTTTTGCTAAAAATAAATTCCATTATCTCTAAAAATTGCTAAAAAAAATACAATAAATTCCATTATTTTTTAAAAAATTCTTTTTGATCAAATTTAATAAAAATTCAGGAGTCATAAAATCTCGTATTGGGTCAAACGGTGACATATAAATTGAGACAGAGGACTCTCTCCATTTCAAATTAATTCAAACTTATTTTATTTGGATCTTTTCAAAATAAATAAATTAAAAATTTTGTTATAATATTTTCACATAAAAAATACCAAATCTATCTACTCCCGCACTCCCATGAAAAATACAAGTGCTTACCAAAATCCTATAGTAAACCCCACTATTAAATTAATTACACTATATCTATTAAACTCCTCTCACAATTGCTATAGTAAATCTCGTTATCAATATAAAAATTAAACATGCATATAAATTCTTGCATCAAGTCAAGCTCTCGTGTTTTTTTGGGGACTAAGGTAGTAATATGTTATACTCCCTTTGACCCAAATTAAATGTAACATATTGACCAGGTATTAGAATTTATGTGAGTGTTTATTTGTGTGGATTTTGATGAAAAATGATATTTTTTAATGATAGTAGGATTTACTGCAATACTTGTGAGACAAAATAATAGATATATTATGACAGATGATATTAATTTGATATATTTTTTTATAATAAAAGGTTAAAAAAAGTTTCATTTATTTTACGAAGATTCAAAAAGAAAAATTTTACATTTAATTTGGGTCGAAAGGAACAGTACAATTTCATACTTTTATTCCCCCAAAATCTACACAAATTTCATACGATACAAATTCTTAGGTTGGTCAAAACTTTTTAATTAATTTAGGATAAAAGGAATACAAAATTTTGCACGTTCTACTTTATTTGTTATTGAATCTTAATCCACTTGATTCGAACACGAGGTTGAAAAACATGGTGGTCATCTAATGTTCCATGGATCGATTACTAAATGACTCAAGAATGCACAAGATTTTCATGTTGATTTGCATATATCTGTCCATACCATATGCAGTTACATAAATGTGGTGAAAAGAATAATTGTGATATGTGAAAGTGCAATCAAATGTATTCCCTTTTACATGTTCAAAAAATGAGAAAGCTGATGGACCAGTTTTATCATCACCAATACATAACTTGGTTATATATGTATGATGTTGTCTATTGTCGACTATATTCCCGATGGAAAGATGCCTAGAAAGCCCAAAGCTGTCTTGCTTTTTTTTTTTTTTAATCTATTGCTCATGGTAAAAAGTTCTGCGGGAAATTAAAAGGGTGAGAGCAAGTCCCATTTTGTTGTAGGCATAGTTATAATTTGGATATGAATAATGTTATTTTGTTATATTTTTACCAATGTTTGATCAATGGTTATTAAAAAGACACATATGTATTGTTGAATTTTATGTTTTTGATATGTTGGTTTTCCTTCAAAATCCATGAGTTGCTAATTATAGCAAATGCTATTTTGATTTTCAAATATAGCACAAGGTATAAAAAAAAGCTACCCCTCCGTCCCATATTCATTGTAATGTTTTGATCCGGTACGAAAATTTATACGAGTGTCGAATTTGTGTAGATTTTGATAAAAAATAATATTTTTTTAATGATAATGAGTTTTACTGTAGCACTTGTGAGATGAGATATTAAATGTACTGTAACAGATGAGATTGATTTACTATTTTTTTATGTTAAAAGATTATCAAAAGATAAAATGTTACAATTTTTTTTGAGAAATCTATTGGTTGTTTCCCAATCTTCAAATATTAATTTATTTAGCTACAGTCCATGACTTTTCCTTTTTATTACAAAGTTTGAGCTTTTCTTTGAGGATTATGCTTATACTCCTTCCAAACAAAGGTTGACTGACCTTTACTGCTTTGGCCAGTTGATACATCAGTAGTTTACTGACTTTTCCTTTTTAGCACTTGTTAGATGAGATACTAAATGTACTGTAACAGATGAGATTGATTTACTATTTTTTTTTATGTTAAAAGATTATCAAAAGATAAAATGTTACAATTTTTTTTGAGAAATCTATTGGCTGTTTCCCAATCTTCAAATATTAATTTATTTAGCTACAGTCCATGACTTTTCCTTTTTATTACAAAGTTTGAGCTTTTCTTTGAGGATTATGCTTATAC
>LIEC01006928.1:0-14936 GCA_001925005.1 Drosera capensis
GGATGATAAGGGAGGCAGTTCCAACTTCCAATGCAAGAATGTAAGTGTGAGTCCGCCAGGTAGCCAACTTAAGGAGCTCAACCAACTAAAGTACTGGTTTGAGCGGTTAAAGAAGATGCTGAAAGAAGTTTCTTGAACATCAAGAACATAATCGTACTGATCATATCACATTAGAGGCTTAGATATGACTCTAGTTGGCTGTTCGAAAAAACAATCAACTCAATGGAAGGGGCAAAAGAGCAGATAAAAGCAGCTCAAATATAGCCATCTAATACCCTTTTCATTTCTTCTTCGCACATTCCAATAGTTACTGAAAAACCTAGCGGTGCTAAACAAAAGCTGAGAAGTATATGAAGGATAACGACTATTCCATTTTGCTCAGGAACAACCACGAAGTTGAGGCATAACAAGGAGGAGACAGAATCTCATATTGAAGTCATTACGAAGTTGCAAGTTATAATCCATAGATGAGATGCTGCTAAAAGTTGAAAGCTTATTGCTAGAGGAGTACTTGGCAAAGAGGATGAGAGCATAACAGGTACGGAAAAGTCGAAAGGAAATCTTAGATTTTAGGCAACACTGTCAAAATGGGAAGTGCACTGCAAAACCTTTAAAGAAACACGTAAAAACCTGCTACTACAAACAAGACTTGTTCTGGAAGAAAAACTTGATGAACCTATCACATGGAAGAGAAATGCCACTAAATGCCTAGAGTCCAACACTTATACAATCAGAAATGTCACTAAAACTACTGAATGGCTTGAACACAGAAAACCAGGGCAGGCTCCGGGATTGTGATTGAAGGCTATTGAAATATTTTAGGAACGACTTTCAAAGAGGCTCCGGGATGAGATTTAAGCTGCAATCGAAGTATTAGCAGAGCACTATTAACAATGGGGAAGATCAATAATAATAAAAAACAATAGGGAAGATGCCTTAGAGGCAATGGCATATCATTGGAAGTTTTCAGAAAAGTAAAACCAATTTCAAATCATAATCACATCCTCTTGTCATGCACAGATGAGTAAGATGTAATGCCGGAGGAGTGGCGGACAATATCCGCATGAAATGAATAAATCAACTCATTAATCCTAACAAAAAGTGTGATATTTAAACCAGTATGTGGTTTGATAGATAAGGTCTTAGTCAAGATTAAGTTCCTATCATCAGCATTTTTCACAGAGATAGCTTCTTCTGTCAAGAAACTCATGACACAAGAAAGAAGGAAGAGCAAAATGCCAATCAACACAAAGCTTTGCATTGATGATTACTGTCACCAGAGAAAATTTCTCCTAGAAGGAAGTTCAAGTTGAGAAGAAACTGGGGTTAGATGATAAAGACAACGCCGCCGACAGAATATTCACAAAGGATAGATTGTTAGAACTCTTAAGGAAGTCATCAAATGATGACAAGATTCACGACAACATCTAAGTTAACTAAGATCCATCCCAGAATAGATTAAGATGAAGATAGGCATGATGACAAGTAGAGAGCAGAATCCTCTTCAAGACAGAACTGAAAGAGAACACAGAGAGGAAGCATTCAAGGAAGCGCCAAGATTCCAAGGAGATTTGACCTTATACTTCAGAAAATGGACCACAACTAGGTCGCCATAATAAACGCTTGAATCAAGTTTTGAGCAGTGCGTTTCTGCTCAGATGTTCCACTGATGTAGGCAACACGATCACCCCGAGAGTTCTTGGTTTCAGAAATATCTATCATTGCTCCCGATAACTGGCCAGATCAAAGGTACCGTTAGAAAGAATCATACAGCCATATTGCATTTGGCTAGCAGAAATTTTAGAATACTTACGAGTCAGAACAACCAAATAAGCACACGAATAGGAACAAAGCACAGAGAATAGCAGGGAAAGGAAAGATAACTCTTGCATGAGAAAACAAAGCAGACATGCTGAAACTTAGAAATAATATAACGGCACAAACTTTAAAAACAAAAACAGTTTGAATCAAGGTTGGTCATATTTATGTGACAACAGTGGATCAAGACGTTTGCAGCAAAGTTGTTTGTACAACTATAATATGGATTTAGCACAACCAAATTGAACAAACAATTTATATAATTGTATTCGCTACATACCAGTTGAAAAACTACTAATTACTCCCTACATACCAGAAACAAATAGCAATGCTTTAACCTTATTAGTCTGTCAGGGAAGTTGCATTTTATTATAAAAAACTTCATTGGTTAAAAAGATTAAACTGCCCCTCTTCTAAAATTTTAGTCATATCAGCCCATCCACTAATTATTTTTTTTCTCTCATTTTTATTCCTCCATTCTCTCCCTTCCAAAGGGCTTTTTAATGAACTCAACAAAATTCAAGATCACGTTGCATGGCCAAATCCTGGCAAAAGAGAGTATCTACGAAATCAAAAAAAGATCAAGCCTCCAAGCTCAGACTAAACCAAGGACGAGAAGAAGGGTCAACAAATTTGAACATATACCTGACGTAAGTTTTCCAAGTTTCCACCACCTTTTCCCAACACTTTGGCAATAGCATTTGCTGGGATCATTACCTCCGCCATCGAAGTTGGAGTCAGACTTATACATAGCACAAAAGAAAATAGGGGTTAGCTTACAAAATAGCAGCACTTGCTAGTCATTCAATACCTTGTCAAAAGTACTACGAACCTGGAATAAAGTTTTGACGAATACGATGATAAGGAACTATAGCTATCATCACCCATCTACAAAAAATTGTTATAAAACATATGATCACAGGATATGGACGAAAGAATAATTAACTAATATACAAAAGGAGTACATAATTTAATGCACATGTATAAATATAATCAGAATTATAAATGACAGTGCGCCGATGATTCAGACAGGCAAAGCAGAGAACTCCAATGCCAGAATATGATTTTAAAAAGCACCAAAATCCCAAATTGTACGTAACATTTTTTCCACCAGCAAAGGAGGACATTATTGTTCATGCATGACCAACTCTCCATAGGTTCTCTACTATTCTTGTTTCAATCTTGCTTTTTTTAGCAAAATAATTTGTGATAGAGTATTAGATCAACCCACACTTCAAATTATATTAATCAGTTGCCTTAAATTTAAAGTTAGAACATAACCTTAGTTGCATTTTTTTATTAAATCACCTTCAGTCCTACAGTTGCATATGCATAAGCACGAGTGCAAATCATTGAAGTGATTGAACACACAGAAAGCAACAATGACGTAAACATTGTAAAGCAAAATTGCATCTTGCAATTTCCTCTTAATGAATTGCAGAGAGAGAGATAAGGAGACAAGATGGACATACCGACAAAGATCCATATTTGTAAAGTGGATCGGAAAGCAAACTCAACCCTGACCGAGTCTCGGTCCGTTGCTCATACCCCAATGGATTAACAGATGGAAGTGTGGGCAAAACTGATGTCACAGGAAGACCACCACTTGCATACAAACCATCAACACCAACGGAGGGATTATGGCTGGAATCCCTATCTTTTAAAAGATCCTCACGCAACCTTGAAAGAATTTGAACAAGAGCATCCCTCACATTCTTAACTTCCCCAGAAACCTAAGAAGAGGTAGGGATGAGAATCCAGAAAAAGGAGCATCAAGTTGACAGCATTACACAAAATAATTACCTCAATACGTTCCCCAGTAGAATCAGAGAATTTTGGCTGCTCAGTTTTTGATATTCTTATATCAGCTCTAGTCCTCTTCCGGATCTCATTAATAATTGAGCCATTTTTTCCAATAATGCAACCGATATTCTTAGAGGGAACCACCAGGCGCATTGAGACAGCATCACCATCCTCATTTATCTTTTCCTGAAGCAGAAGAACAGCTTCAATGGCCGTTGATGAACTCTCATCAGATTTCTGCAATCAACTTAGACATCAATAATAAGCAACATATAGTAAAAAAAAACAGCTTCAAATGCGAACTGTGATCAAGACATCTCTCTCTCTTTTTACAGAAGCTTCAGGTAAGAACAGACTCATTTTGCCCATTTCTGCTACAAAAACATCAATAAAATAAGAAAGAAACAGATACTACGCAATGATGTACAAAAAAAAAAAAAAAAAAGAAGAAAGAAGAAGAAGACGCTTACTTCCGTTGAAGTGACAGTAATCACACAATCATCATGATTATTCTTCGAGTCATCAACATGTATTTGTGCACCACTGTTGAACCTTATACTCTTAATGGTAGAACCCCCCTTACCAATAACACGCCCAATTTTGTCCGTAGGGCATAGTACCTTAACAGCCATTTCCTCCGATCGTGAAGAACCACTATATTTAGAAATACCAGAAAGGGTAGATGAATACACAGGAACTGAGGTCCCTATGTCTGCATAACCTGAAAGCTCAGGAACATGGTTACCAAGAATGGAAGGCAGAGATCTCGAATGAAGAGTTGGATCCGAAGTGGGATAATAAGCTGGTGCAGCATATATAGGCACATCTGAAGGGATAATGATTGTCGGCAGGACCTCTGGCACTTTAGTATCCAAGGGAACTTCTTCTTTGGGACTGAACTTGTACATGATTGCAGAAACAGCAAACAACGCTTTTACCACAGCATCTGAATCTCCAGATATCTGCAAAAAATTCATACTCACGTCACAATTCACAAACATTAAAAACAAGAAAGGGCAGAGGAGAAGTAACTTAGGATTGCTTGCCATTTCAAGCAAACTCATTGTGAATAATTCAAGTATAATCTGTTCTATAGTTTCTCTAAATCAGAGAACTCCCATGGGGCAGAAGGTTAACTTTCAGATAATAACAGTTGTGCATGGTCTTTTTGTTCTGTTAAAATCCTTTAAATCACTCTGCAGAGAAAATCATGTAAAAAGTAGTAGCCACACAATAAGATCAAGGAAGGCTTATGGCCGAACTAGGACTCTCAAAGAGATCTGAGATACCAGAAGAATCGAATTCTAAAATGATCTAAAACGACTTATCCATCTTGTCTTGAATGGATAGGCGATTGATCAAGCAAAAACAGTTGTGGTGGATTCTGCAAACTATGGGCGAAGCAACAAGTTGCATAATACAAGTTCCAAAGTATTACTCACTCTGTCCCACATAGATTCCGACCTAAATGCAATTTTCATTGTTATATACACATTTATACGATCTTTATTTACCGTCAAATAAAGTGAAAAAAGACAAATTCTTAACATACGTTACATATGCAACTCAAACAATCATTTATGTTTCACGATAAACACTCAAAACATAATGTTTGTTTCTGTCACGACATGGGTCAAATTTTTTCTCAAAAAAAAAGAGAAAAGAGAAAAAACATGGGTCAAATTTCGCCTCGAAATTTGCGCAAGTCAAACTGCAGTTCTTGAAAACGAAATAAGGAAAAGGATCAATTAGCACTATACAAAGCCACGGCCCTGAAACGAGATGAGAAGGAAGAACTTAAAAGCAACATAGTGATATGGTTATATTCTTGGAGCAAATAAAGTGGTCCCATGATTAACAAAGCATGGATTTACACAACATACCTGGACAAAATTGTCGTACTCCATGGCACAAGCATGAGTAGGGTCAGTGACAACCTTGGGTGTAACTTTGATACCACACCTTGTCTTGATTCTCAGTTTCTTTATGGTAGCTCCTGACTTTCCAATAATATTAGCGGTCTGACTGGCAGGGACAAGAAGGTTGCACTCCTCCCTATCCTCCCTGACCTCCCTATCCTTCCGCTTCCTGTCAGAGTCACCAACGAATGTCACTGCATTCACAATGGCAGCATGCACTCTCAAAAGAGCCTCCTGAGCAGCACATAGAGGTTTGTCACCAAATTCATCATCAACTTCTACATCTTCTTTTTCCTTCACGTAGCAATATATGGTAATAACTCTGTCCTTAGCACCTGGGAATGGGTCGACCACTTTAACCTTAGCTCTTGTGTCTTGCCTGATTGAATTTATTATGATCCCACCTTTACCAATCACAGTACCGATTGCTCTATCAGGACATAATATCCGGTACGCAATCAAGTGATCATCACCATTATTACGATACTCAGTTCTCCTCCTTTGGTTTTTGTTATCTCCATCATCACCTTTCTGGGAGTAGCCTCGTTTACCTGACCCAACCATCATAAACAGCTTCTGAAACAGAAAACAACATGTTAGAAACAACATGGTTCTGCTAAAACCAAGATAGAACCACAATGATAATAAAAGGCATTTACCACCCTATCCCAACCCCACCGCTTCTCAAACACAACGGAACATGTTGTGAAAACATATTCATAAACAATGAAATGAAAGAGCATTGCGAAAGAAAAGTTAAAATATAGACATACCACCAGTCTCCAAATATATTAAATCATGGTAAATTACTAAAATTGAAAACACAATATATTAAATCCTGGTAAATTACTAAAATTGAAAACACTACCAAAAAAAACTGTAACCAACCAAAAGAAGCAGCAACAATAACCTAGATATTTTATCATAGATATGGCCAGAGTAGGGCAAGATATAAGTAGTACAACTCCTCTTACGAACATGAGAGAGTTTTCCTATTGATCAACAATTTGTGAGTTGATTCAA
Source organism: Drosera capensis (assembly GCA_001925005.1). NCBI lineage: Eukaryota > Viridiplantae > Streptophyta > Magnoliopsida > Caryophyllales > Droseraceae > Drosera > Drosera capensis. The sequence continues at coordinate 6,564 of LIEC01006928.1, forward strand.
GCCCTAGAAATCAAATTCATCAGAAACACTTGACTTGTGAATTCTCCTAATGTAGAAGACAGCATAGGCTAACCTTCACACCAAACTAACAATGCATGAGGGGAAAAAAAACATAAGAGACAAAAACCTTGATTATCTACTACTGGTGTAGTTGTGTTGGGTTTTAAGGAGCAGATAACAAATACCCCACCAAACCAAAAATCAGGATACAATGGGCGAAACTCAACCGTGCGTATGATACTAGTGAAGCCACAGTTAATTTCCTTACCAAGACTAACCATGGAGGAGATGGAGGCATCGATGGATACTGACCCAATTTATCTCTCTCTCCAAAGCCATTGTTTCTCCCCAAAACAAAGGCAAAACTTTATATTTCATATTCTATTATTAAGCCCTTAGTAATATAGACAGACCAACAGTTTACACAGTATCTTCAATCATGCTAAGACGGAAATACTTTACCGTCATCAAGACAACCCATACTAGGGGGTCAACAACAAGCCATAGAAATCAAAAACATCAAAATTCAAAGCACTTCTGAATTACTCCAATGCAGAAGAAAACATAAGCTAACACCAGCCTAACAATTCATGAGAAAAACCTTGAAATGCAAAAATCTTAACGTTTACTAGTTGTATCGACTATTCATCATTTACTAGTTGTATTGGAAAAACAAGAACCTAACCAAACCAAAAATTGCTTTCTAGGACAATACTTATCCCTACAATCTTCTCAAACCCTTTCTCTGTGTTGAATATAATCGGCAAAACTCATTTTCCGTATAATACTAGTGAAGCCATGACTACCAAGATCACCAATCTCCTTACCGGGATCATAGTTGATACTAATTCATAATTACGACTAACCATGATCGCTAATCTGCTTCCAAAGAGCCTTTAAATCGCTGAAGCTCCCCAACCCATTCATTTAGTCAATGCAAAGGAGAAAAGTTCAGGGGGTGCCCCAAGCTACGTGCGCATATAAGCAGGTTCACGAAAACTATATGAAAACGCTAATACCAATATCGCATGATATCGTAACCACTACCCAACTTCAATACTCAATCCCAGGCCTAGAACAAAGATCCTATCCTACACCAATTCGCAAACCCTAACATCAAAACCCACCCAAAGTCGAAACCACCCCAAATTCAACACCCAATTCCAAACCAATTGTCAAGAATTTCATCCACTAGGGCACCCAATTCGATCCCCCCAAAAGAACTAACACCGAATTCGAATCTTCTAGGATTTCAAAACCCAAAAAAACACGCGAACTCGAAAGACGCGACTTCATCGAGATTAGATTATGTTAGAAGAGAGGGGAGAGCTTGCCTGTGAACGGGAATCGGAGATTCGCGGCGGCGGCGAAGGACTTTGTCGTCGTCGTAGTAAGTGGTGGACGAGGGCTGTGTTTCCTGTGTTATACTTTCCCTCCCTAGATTGCGAGGACGCACGTCTAATTTAGTACTCCGTCGTATAATTACAACGTCTTCTCTCGGTGTGTTTCCAAAAAACACAAATGAAAGATGTTAATTTTGAGGTGCATGGTTTAATAAGAAATAGATGATTATTTTTATTTGTATTATAGAAGTATATCACAATAATGAGTTATGCTGTACGGATTTTATGGATGAAATCCCTACTTGAGGACTATGGGATTCACTTTACAAAATAACCAATCTTTTGTGATAATACTTTTGCATTGTCAATTTTTTTTAAATCCTGTTTTTCATTTAAGGAACAAACATATTGATGTCGAATATTATTTTATTAGGAATCATGTGCAATAAGATCATATTAAATTAGAATATATTCTTATAGAAAAAAAATTACAGATATTTTTATAAAATCTCTTGATGAGAATAAACTTGTCTCATTTATAGGAGAATTGTGTTTGATTAATCTAAATAAATAAGACCCAAATCCTCTACTGCATTCTATAGCATAGTGAGATGAATACTATCATTAAAAAAACCTATTGAATTTCTATTTTTGGAAACAAACAAACGTTATAGTTTACTATGCCAACAATTTTGTAACGGACAAAAAAGTAGTCGTTTTCACGAAATGATAGACAACAATTACTTTTTGAAGATTTACAACGATAACTTTTGCAATATATAAATACCCAAGTGCTTTGAGACTTGAAAACTCTTTAACATTCTCTCTCAATCTCTAAGCACTCGCTCACTCTTACTCTCTTTACTGTAAAATTCTAATTTCTCAATTCTCACTCTCTCGTACTTGAACTTTCAATTTCTTCTATCAAAATTATTAGTAGCATGGCCAACACTTCCACAAACACTTCATCTTCATCTAAAAGGAACCAAGTCCAACTCGGCCCTTAGAAGAAAGAAAAGGACACGAAGAAGATAGAACTGCAAACTGGTGCGGTACTCAATTCAAAATCCTAAGGGACGAACCAAAAGAAGTGAAAGAAATCGTAGAGCTTATCTATGAAGCTGGACTAAAGTATCTTTGCAAGACCACGAGTCAAATCTCTAAAGATGAAGCCAGGGATTTCATTGAAAAGGCGCAAGTTGTAGATCACTTCTAAACCATCACTTACACTTCCAGTAAGAAAGTTGGAATTAAAATAACTCCTAAGGACTTTACGGATCTTCAACACCTTCCAAATGATAGATTGAGAGTAATACCTGAAGCCACGGTAAATAAGGGAAGGCTAGCAATTCTCACTGAAGAAAACAAGGAGGCAAGCATTAGAACAATGAAGAAGCTGTTTTCAAAACCTCACAAACTTCTTGTAGATGTGGTCAAGAAGTGCATTTTGTCCAGAGAATTGGCCAGGATCAAATTACCTCGAATCAACAAGAGATAATGTGTGCAATACATATGAAGTCCAATATCAAGTGGGTTAAGCTGTTGATATCAACTAGCTAAAGCAATAGAGGTCAGACAACTTCTATTTGGAAGAATTCTTAGCATCATGCTTAAGGGAAAACTAAAGCTCTTAGACAAGAAAGGAAGGCCCTGAGCTATGGCAAAACAGATCAATATGTCAAAGATTTGCAAAAAACCAACAGGGTTTGCCAAGAAGGAAAAGACTGCGCAGACTACATCAATTGCATCAGACCAACCTCTGAAAGACGTGGTGGAGAAGCCCAAAGAAACTAAGGCCAAGTCTTCCAAGAAAGCACAGTGTGCAAAGACAACTGCAGCAAAGGCTCCTGCAGTTGAGCTAGTGACAGCAAAGGCTGCAAAAGTCAAGACAAGGAAACCAACAAAGAAATCAGCTCCTACTCGACCTCCAAGGGCAACAAGGTGCTGCAGACATCAGAGAAAGTGAAGGGGGCCACATCAAGAGCTCCTTAGGAATAGAACCATCTCTAGAGAGGAGGTTACACAGCCCTAAAAGGGAACGACTTTAGAATGGGAAGATGCAAACCAGCAAAAGAAAAGACCTACACCAAAAGAAAAAGGAAAGCAACTCTTCACAGAGCCAAGACCCATTGCTCCAGTACTAGTATCCACGCCGCAATCAACTCCCTCAACTACACCTCAATTCCTCACTGTGATAATCGAGAAGGGGAAAAAGTCAAAGGAGAAATCTCCAAAAGACATAGAGACTGCTATGCTATACGACTCTAACCTTGCAGTAAAAGTTCTCAAGGATGAAAAATATGAGAATTTGATCTCTCTCATTGTTGAGTTCATAGGTTTTGATTATGGCATTGATTAATTGATCTTGGCTATAGGTTGTTAGGAAAACACACGAAGACCTGGGTCTTTCTCGTTGGTATCAGAATTAAGATACGCGTAAGAAAGGCTCAGGCCTTCCCTAACTTTAATATATATGTCATAAACATGAAAACTTCTTGTTTTGGTGATTACGTTGAGATTATCCTATTTATGGACTAACAAAATATTGAGCGTAATTCGAATATTTTGATACAAAATTAATTTTGTATTATCTTATAGGTATGAAATTTTTTAGAAGCCTACACATGAAAAGAAGATCAGATTACTATCCAAATGAAGAATAAGATCTAAACTTGCTGACTCTTGGAGTTCTATAAAAAGGAAAATCATCACGAGGGAGCAGGGACATCGATTGCCTACACAACCTTGCCATCATAGTGTAATCAAAGAACAAAGAGCTAAATTGCTATCATAAGAAGTACAATCCACCTCCACAAACATCCACAAGCCTAAGATGACGATCCTTTGGTGTTTTAGAGCTTACATACAACAACTTATACATGTTGCTACTGTTGATTGAGTGGAGATTTGATCAAGAAGACTTCCTTGGTTCAAGGTGACCGAATCAAGGGGGTAAGGAGAGAAGTACGAGGTGTCGCTATAGGGAATTGAAGCTGAGATCCAAGAGTTCTATTAAGAAGGATAGGAACAAGAGGTGCTAAGGCTTCATTCAAGATAGAATAGGGTATACTTGGTGACGTTTGGGGGATTGGTATAAGTTGTAATTGGTGTTGACTGTGTTATCCGGGTGTTGGTGATATAGGGATTCTCTGACATTGATCTAAAGAATTGGTGAAGAAGAGGGAGAACAATGTGTACCAGTGAAGGAGATCATAGTGCAAATTTTACAAAAATCTCATTGGGTACTAGATGTAAATCTATTATTTCATGGTTTTGGGCAAGAGACGAACCAGTATAACTTTCTACTGCTTTCCTTCTTGATCACACAACAAACAAGCATACAAAACATTTTGTAACTTACAAACAAGAAAATAGGCTGAGAAAGAACCAAACCTTCCTAAAGGCCCAGGCCTAATTCCACATCAAAAAAGTCACAAAAAGAGTTCGAAAATCCATTGATACTCAATTCACTCCCTCCTTCCTCTTGAGTATCCTCTGCAAACCAATACTCATTACTCAGATAGCGGAGATATGGGAGGAATTAAGAAAAGGCCCTTAAGCAAACATTAGAAAGGAAATGATGGCTAAAGGATTTATAAGGAAGCAGATTGAGGCTATGGAAACTAAGATCAGAAGAGAAGCAATAAAAGCACCTTAAGAAGCACAAAAAGCACAGGAAGCGAAGGCTATGAAAATAACAAAGAAAGTGTCTCCACATCACTTAAAGCTTGAGAGTAGTGGATCTACAGCAGAGACCACAACAGTTACTACTGCCACTATACCAATCTCTACTGTTGGGCTGGATCTTACCAGTCTACAGACTAAACAGGTCTTTACTGTATCAAAAGCCAGGGCAACAACTACAACTCAATAAAAGGAGGACCTACTTGTAAGGTCCAAAATTCAACCTAGAGGAGGGGTGAATAGGTTGATTCAAAAATTATTTAAATTTTTGCAGCGGATTTCTAGTTCTTTGCAGACCACTGTTCTATACAAACCACTTAGGTAGTCTGCAGCTGATGCTTGGTGGTATATAATAGAGAATTCAAACTCTTTGAGTTTATCTTTGTTTGGCTGTGATGATTTGTTTCTAACGGTTCTAAATATTAAGCAATAAAAACAAGTAAGAGACGCAATATTTATACTCGTTCAGTTACTCGTTATCAAATGATAATCGAGAGCTTAGTCTAGTCTTCCCTTGGTGACCAGTGTAGTCAAGCCAAGAGGTGAGTATCACTATCTTCTTGTTTTTATCTTACAAGAAAACTTCTTTTTACAAGCTATCCAAACTACTGGACTCTATTGCAAATTATGTTCTTCTGAAGACTAATGAAACTCCCTTTACTGTATTCTTCACAAATTGACTCTCTTGAGTAATCTTTGGATTTATGATTGCTTTACATGCTTGTCTTTTCAATCTCATTCAACTGCATTACTTCAATTAGCCTCAACGATTCCCTTTAATAGGCTCAGGGAATGAACCCAGCAAACATATACTTTTTCTGATGTGACATTTTGCCACGTGTATCCCCAACTAATGTTGACAACCTACCGACTTCAGATTCTCGTATTGTTGTTGTCTGTACCTCAAATCTTCTTTTGACTGACTCCAGACCTTTGACCCAACCCCATCAACCATCTTTGTTGCACTCTAATGTCCTGTAACTTCCAGTCTGCATCCAGTACTGTGAGATCTAGTTTGTACCCTGTAATCCTAGTCTTCACCAAGTCGCTGTTGCAACCTCCAGATCCTGTTTTGTTGTGTTGGTTCTCGCCTGCAAGCTCAATCCTATATCCTGAAGCATTTGTAGGTCTTTTGTTGCCCATGAATGCGTTAGCTGCTTATCCAAAAACCTCTGTAGTAGTCTGCATGTGGTGGCTCACACAATGTCCATTATTTATAGTCGCCTTCTCCACAGCATTCGTCCTAGACTGCAACTATCTACTTGTTTTCTAGCCTACGTATACTAACTACATTATGGCTAATACTTCTCACTTTTGTTCCATCAATTTCTATACAATTGGAAGGATTGTACAATCCTACCACTACTCCCACAACAACAACATATAAGGCAGAAATAGAAGTAGCTTTATACAAAGCCTTATTTTTGGGAACAAGGGTAACAAGGCACATGGCAAAAAAGAAAAAAAAATGACACATGCTTGGATATCCTGAAAAAGAAGCAAGGCTGCAATAGTTCATCAAGGAAAACAAACTTCGAATCAAAGGAAGAAGAGCTACAGTATCTAAGAGACCAAAGCTCATACCCTCTGGGCCAACTATTCGATATAGAATAAATTGAGATGGCAGCAAGATAGAGCTAGGCATTGTTGATCAATTGAAATAGTCTGAGCTCGAACAGCTCACTCTTATTCAAAGGAACGGGGTAACCAAGAAAGGGCCTGAAGCGGCTAATAATCTCTTTAATGGAACCCTAGAAATCAAGGATTGAACAGACAAAATGATGAGACAAAGACAAGCTCAAATACAAGCAGTCGAATTCATTCATACTCCAGAAGTTGAGGCTGAGCTCAAGAGACTGGTTGACAAGCATATGAGGATGGAAACTCTAGAAATTTATAACTACTTGTTAAGGCCTACAATTGGCAGACCATCATCCCAAGATATGACAGCAATAATGATGACAGTCAATCGACAAGAACAAATGATACAGACGATGAGGATGTAATCATTGATGAGGTTGCCAAAGAAAGTGCAACTTAAGATGCTCAACAGACTCAAAGACAAACCACAAGAACTGACAAGCAACTGTAGATGTTGAACTTCCATCAAAAACACCAATTGCAGATGCCCCCATTCAGAATTCCACAGACAATGACACAGCAAAGGCTGTAGATGCGATTGAGGCTCCAACCGTAGATGATAAACTTCCATATACAGATAATCGTGTTTCACAAGAAGAAATAACCAAAGTCCCTGCACTTAGCATGCCAGAAATCACTAACAAGGCACCTGTTCAATCCTAGGAGATCGTAATTGTTGAAGATGAAGGCTCTTAGATATCTATTATAGTCAAGGAGACAACGGTTGCACTTGAGGTTACTTCATGAGGCATGTCCATCCAGGAACTTAAGAAACACCTTCTGAGCGATACTCCTATTTCTCGAGCATATCATCAAACAACCTCTGAGCAAATGGTGTCTCCTCTCAATATTCAATTCTTACATATATCAATGTTCGGACTTGCACAGACCACTGTAGATCACCCTTCAGTGGATTTCCCTCAAGGACTGCTCTACGATGCTACTTCCAACATTCCAATGACTCCTTTCACGGTTGCATGAAGCCTCAAAGAATCTTTTAAAGAAGTCAAATGCCTCAGATCTTCTTGACAGACCACTATTATGACAGGTTTATTCAAGGACGACTTGCCTCTCCATCCACTAATTTTGACGCAACAGCCACCGATCATAGGCTTCAATAACTTGAGCACGACATTTATGATATGCATCAGTGGAATAAGGATATATGTCATGACTTGCTTGAGAAGCTGCAGCCCCTTTTAGAAGAACTAGAGACGGAAAGTGAGGACAAATACAAGCTCTTTGCAAAAGTCAATGAGTTGATGCCAGGGATTGCAAAACGACTTCTTCAATAGATCTAAAAAAGCAATGCTATTAACCTTCAATAGTACAATAGCAGTGTCTCTAAACCTTCGCCGACTACACAACAAGCGAACTCCTCGAGTCCATAGTCTTTAAGCCAGAAGCATCAACTCCAACAGCATATATAAACAATGACAAATGCAACACGCTCTTGGAAACAAGGGTCCAAGATAAGATTCACAAGCCACTGTAGCTAGGCCAATACTGTCAAAGAACTACAAGCTCTAAACCAAGCAGTCGAGGCATTCACTGTAGCCCTTAAAACTCAAAAGCCCCCTTAACCTAATGATAACAAAAATGGGAAGAAGGATTCTACCACAGAGAAGGATGATACAACAAAGAAAGTTAACAAGGAGAAAGATTCTACAACTGATGAGGCATAAACTGCTTAAGGGGAGAAAGT
>LIEC01006928.1:14956-43100 GCA_001925005.1 Drosera capensis
AAAAAAAAAAAAAAAAAAAGTCTTCCAAGGAACACTCCTAATCTCAGGGTGAGCACTCAAGCAGTCGAAGCTTGGACAGAAAGGAAGGAAAGAAAAAGGGAAAGTTCCAAAGAAATTCATCATCATCACTACAAAAAGGACAATAGATCTCTATCTCCTGAGTGCAGATGAGAACACGATACAGACTACCATAAATGCAATATAAGGGAAAGAGATAAGGACTACAGAGTCTATACGGGATATAGTTAAAACTTATTTAACGCCCTATAATCATTAGTCTTTCTTTTGTTCTATAATTGTTGCTTTAGAAAACTTCTTATTAAACAGTTTCTAGATGTAGTCCCTTTTAATTAGTTAATTTGCTATTTTAAACTTAGAAGTTTTGTTATCATCGATTTTGGAGAGATTGTTAAGAATATACAATCCCTCAAATTGTATAAAAATTGATGAACAAAACACTAGATTAAGACATACTCATGGTCAATCACATAGGTTGAGAACTAAGATTGTTAGATGTAGTCTAAGAAGCTTATAGCAGAGCAGTAGATGATCACGACTAGAAGGGCCAATGTGGATAACCTGGATACAGACCACTTCAGATAATTCTAGATGAGTAATTGAGATGTACATCGGCAACAAAAAACCATAAATATATCTGGATCTAGGATCAAAATCTCAGGATCAATGCTAAGTCTTAATATAGTATAGCTGCCTTGCAATAAAGGCAAAAGCGTGACAGACTAGGATTACAGTAGAGCTAATTAGTGTTTGGATAAGGATTTGAGAAATTATCACACCAAAGATTTGAGGTTTGAAAATTTGTATGATGTTAAAGACTATTGTGAGGAAGCCTGTCAACATCACTGAGGATCAGTATAGGGGACAAACAAACAGCTGTCAATGTCGACATAGTACAGTCACGGGTTTTAATTCCATGAGCCCTATAAAAAGGGATTGATTCAACTCTAAGAAGATTGACAATAATTGTGAGCCTTGTTTGCAAACAAAAAGCACTCTCAATGATAGGAATGTGTAATCCCTCCAACTGTAGAAAAATTGACAAACAAGACTTAGAAGTATTAGCCATGATGTTGTTAGTATGGTAAGGCTAGGAATTAGTTAATAATTTATAGTTTAGGTTAGATGTTGGAGAGCAGATGATCACAAATGAAGAGCATTGTGGGCCACTAGATATAGACTACTACAGAGAATTCTAACAAGGCAGCTAAGACTATATGGACAAGAAAAGACCTACAAATGCTTCAAGATTTGGGATCAATCTTGCAGAAAAGGGCCAACACAGCAATGCATAAAGGATTACATCAGATCTGGGTGCAGACAAGGTTATAGTGGTGACTGGATACGGACAAGGTCTCAACGGTATTGAGTGAAGACTGAGTCACGGTAGACTAGAGTGTAGTAAAGATGGTTGCTAAGGTTGAGGCAAAAGTCTGAGGATTAATCACATCAATGATTTAAGGTATGTAGTGACAGTACGAGAATAGGAAAAAGATGTGTTGTCAACATTAGTGAAAGAGTCACTTGTGATAAGCTGTCACCATCAGGTCAAGTACAATTACGGGTTCATTCCCTCATCCTATAAAAAGGAATCAAAGAGCTCAAGGAACAGTGATGAATTGAACGTACAAGGTGTGCAAAATAAATATGAATTCAAAACTATCCAAGTGAGCTGAATTGAAGAAATACAAGATGAAGAGAGTTGATTAGTTTGCACTGAAGGACAGAAGCTAAAGTAGAGTCTAGCAAAGCATTTCTGCAAAGGGTCTAAGTTCTTCGCCTTTGACAAGTTAGCTAGGTTGTAAAGGGGCTGTCTTGTAAGAAAAAACCAAGAATATACCGAACTTACCTCTTGGGTTGACTACACTGGTCACCAAGGGAAGACTGGACTAAGCTCTCATTTATCAATTGATAACGAGTATCTGAATCAGTATAAATCCTATGTTCTTTACTTTCTTTCATTGCTTTGTATTTTTAAACTGTTAGAAATCAATTAACACAGGAAATAGAGACAAACTCTCACAGTATAAGTCTCTACTGCAGATACTCTTGGTAGTCTACAAAGATTATCAGTGTACTCAAAACTGATATTCCATTGAATTACACAAAAAAAAATTTAAGATAACCTATTTACCTCCCCTCTAGGTTGTACCAGTGGATCTTAAACTCAAGTTGATTGACAATCAACCTATTCATATCAGAAATGGAGCCAAAGACAATAAATGAAGCTCTAAGTGAACCAAACTGGATTAATGCCATGCAAGAAGAACTAAATGAATTTCAAAGAAATGAAGTATGGTATTTAGTGTAAAGACCCAAAAATTATCTAGTTGTTGGCTATAAGTGGATATCCAGAAACAAAACTGATGAAAATGGAATAGCCATTAGAAATAAAGCCAGGCTAGTAGTAAAAGGTTATTCACAAGAAGAAGGAATTGATTTTGATGGAACCTTTGCCCTTGCTCCAAGACTAGAAGCAATAAGAATATTTTTTGCCTATGCTGCATACCAAGGATTTAAAGTCTATCAAATGGATATGAAGAGTCCCTTTCCAAATGGAAACCTATAAGAAGTGGTGTATGTTAAACAACCTTCTGGATTTGAAGGCTTTAAATATCCACACCATGTCTACAGGTTAGATAAAACATTATATGATTTAAAACAAGCATCAAGGGCATGGTATGAAACTCTCTCAACTTTTCTATGCGAGAATAATTTTCAGAGAGGAAATGTAGGTACCACCCTATTTCTTAAGAAACATAAGGAGCATATTCTTTTAGTGTAAATTTATGTTGATAACATTATATTTGGTTGTATTAACAATAAACTGTGTGAAAGATTTGCTATAGTAATGAAATCAAAATTTCAAATAAGTTTAATGGGAGAATTGAAATACATTCTTGGACTTCAGGTACAACAGTTAGAGAGTGAGATATTCATAAATCAAGCAAGTACCTAAAGAACACATTCAAGAAATATATATTATAAAATGCAAGCCACATGAAAATCCCTATGAGTGCATCTGTAAAAATAAAGGAAAATAAGTCAAATAATATAAAGGAGAATAATAGGCTCACTCTTATACCTAACTACAAGCAGACCGGACACTCGATCCTAGGCTCATTCTTATAATAGGCTCACTCTACTACAAACCCTAGTTTGCTCTTTCAAATCTAAACTCTTGCGAACTGAAAGATTTATCTACATTTCTTTAAAAAGGCCACACTCGATCCAATACTCTATCCAAGAATGACCAAGCTCAACAGCAATGCAGTCCAAGAAGAAAGATTGAGTTACAGATGGGAGTGGTTCTTGATTTTGAGACTATAAATAATGAATCAGATTAAGTAAAGGAGATATCCGAGCTCATTTAGGATGCAGGTCTAAAATACTTCTTTGAAAAATCTAGCAGAGTATATGATGAAGAGGTATTAGACTTCATCGAAAAGTCCAGAGTTGCTAAGGACTTCCAAGGTATCACATACACATCCACCAAGCGAATTAGGATCACCATCACTCCAAATGACTTTGAACAACTGTTTACGGTTCCAAACGAAGGACCTTGAGACATTCCGGTCTCTGTGGCAACTGATGATAGGCACACAATGCTGAGCGAGGATAGGAAGAAAAAAGGGATACTGACAATGAAAACGTATTTGTCCAAGGAACACAAATTACTTGCAGACGTGGTAAAAAAAAGTGATCATGTCAATAGAGTTCTCCAAAGGTGAAATCACCTCAGATCAACAAGAAATTATGTATGCAATCCTTACAAAGCATAAGCTAAATTTGGCCAAGCGGTTGATGTATCAACTGGCCAAAGCAGTAGAGCCCAGACAATCTCTATTTGGAATAATTATTAGCATCATCTTCAAGGAGAAGCTAAAACTCTCCCACAAGGGAGGAAGGCCGTCGACTGTGGCCAAGAAAATCGATGTAAGAAAGATTGGGAAGCAACCAATAGGCTTCTCAAAGAAACATTCAGTACTGCAGACGATAGCAAAGGCTACAAACCTGCCTGACAAGAAGAAGCCTGAAAAGGCTAAAGGAAATCTCATCAAGAAGGCATGAGAAGTCAAACTGAAGAAGAAAAGGAGAAAACTTGTCCTGCAGACCTTAGAAGAGGAAACAGTATCGGAGCCCCCTTCTGCACCAACAGAAGAGAAAACTGAAGTCAGTTTACAAGAACCAACAACAGCAGCAATAATTGAGGGATCATCCTTAAAAAATTTACCACTAAAGGAGCTAGAAATTATTGTACTCCAAGATACAAACATCCCTTTGAAGTATCTGAAGGATGGTGCTGATGAAAATCTTCCGAAGATTATTCTGGAAGCTCATCAAAGCTATTAGGAAATCAGAGAAGGACTAAGAGCATAGCTCAGTCAAGAGCTAGGTACACAAGGGTATACAAGAAAGGAGATTGAAGCAATTTAAGCCAAACTCAGAGGGGTGCAGACTGAGTAACAACTGAGTATATCTATGGCAGCCTCATTGAAGATGAGGACTATTACAACAAAGTCATTTACAATAGCAATCATTCCTGTCCCTACTAAAGGAATGGAATTGGCTGTGATTGAAGCTGACCATATCTCAACTGCATCAGTAACATGGGCCACAACAACAACATAATCTGCACAAAAGGAAGAGATTTTGAAGGCACGGAAAACTGTCCAAGATATTCAAGAGAATGTTCTAGAGCACAGGGCTAAGACTAATGGAATACTTGAAAAAACTCAAAAGGAAACAATGATCCAACACTTCATAAAGTAGTAAGAACTTCCAATCAAAAGAAAGCCCAAGGTTACAAGGCCAAAACAACAGTAGAGGAACTTGCAGCAAAAAAATGAAGAGGACTGCGAGGTATCAATAAAGGTAGTTACACCAATCGGACCAACAACAAAAGGATCACCAACAAAGGAGTCAGCATTACCAATCAAGGATGCAACATAGATCATCATAGAAGATACACCTGCAAACTATTAGCAGACCACTAAGCAAGTGGAGTTCACTCAAGTTATAACACTTGCTCTCACTCCCACACAGGTAGAGGAGGTGATCATAGTGGAAGATGAATAACTGGAAATAACCTCAGTTATAAGAGAAGAGCAAACTATAGCAAAAACCTCTTTCAAAGGTATTACTCTTGAAGAAATCAATAAGCACCTGATGAGTGACATCCCTCCTGGTCAAGAATAAATACAAGATCAATATGTATCTCCTCTAAATTTGTTGTTTTCACCCTCTCCCCCTCTTCATTCGAATTAGTGTAGACCAGAGTAGATCCAAACTCAATAGGATTCCCTCAAGAACTACTTTACAGTAGACATGTGATATGGAAATGACACCCCATACCACCAATCAATGAAAGGCCATCCTCTACTGCAAGAACAATGGCCAAAACTGAACTACCTATACAACAATAATCATCTCCACTAGAGACTACAATGGAGTACAGACTAAGGCAACTGGATCAAGAGATTTACAACATGCATGAGTGGAAAAAGGATGTATTCCAGGATCTCCTTGATATACTTGAACCAATAGTAGACTAGCTAGAAGCTGAGAAGACTACCAGAACCAAATGCTATGTAGACTTCCACGAGTCTCTCTCCAACAAGGTTGAAGGGCTCATCGACCAAATTTAGAGGGCCAATGCTCTAAATCTCAAATAGTACAGGCTCAGTTCTTCCAACCTGAACAAGCTAAGGGGCCAACGCTCAGCAGACCTTCATAAATTGCAAGCTTCTCAAGACCACTCAACGGTAGCTCAAAAAACGTATACATAACAATGACATAAGGATTAACTTGCTAGAAAAAAGCCTCAGCCTAAAACTGCCAAGGTCACGGTTGCTCAATAGATAACCACTTCTGAACTCAAAGCCCTTCGAGCTACAATCGAAGTCCTTACAACATCACCAAATGCTAACAAAAGGGGGAAAAGGTAGCAGTGAAAGAGAAACAAGCAGACGACCTCCTCAAAAGAAAATCAACAGCAACAGTAGAAGAAACATAGGCTATAAAGCTGTAAAGGCCTCAGGAGGTCATCTAGCTAAAATCCTTAGGAGGAAAGGCCATCTAGCTAAAGGCCTCAAGAGGAGAGGTCATCTAGCTAAAGGCCTTAGGAAGACTAACCCTACGGAGAGAAAAAAAAAATGAAGCCAAAGAACATCAGAGGATCAGCCTCATAAGCGCAGTAAAGATAGTGAGCATCACAGGTAGAAAGGACATATCCTTTGTTGCACTTTAGTATAAGAAATAGGATTAATTTTCTATTAAATATTTTGTTTAGTAAGCTTGTTTTTTTACTCAGAAGTATTGTTAGCATCAATTTAGGAGAGGATTTATAGCAATGTGTAGTCCCTCCAATTGTATAGGAATTGATGAACAAAACTTAGAAATATTAACCATGATATTGTTAGTGTGCTAAGGCTGGGAAATAGTTAGTAATCTATAGTTTAGCTTAGATGCTAGAGAGCAGACGATAACAGATGGAGAACATTGTGAGCTATCATATGCAGACTACTATAGAGAATTCCAGCAAGGCAGCTAAGACATGCATGGATAACAAAAGACCTGTAAATACTTTAGGTTCTGAGATCAATCTGATAAAAAAAGGGCCAACACAATAATGCATAAAGAATTGCATCAGATCTGGGTTCAGATAAGGTTACAGTAGTGATTGGGTATAGACGGAGTCTCAACGGTACTGAGTGCAGACTAAATTACGATAGATTGGAGTACAACAGAGATGGTTGCTAAGATTGGGGTAGAAGCCTGAGGATTGATCACATCGAAGATTTATGGTATGCAGTGATAGTACAAGGATCAAAAAAAGGTGAGCTGTCAACATCGGTGAAAGAGTCACATGTGGCAAACTACCAATATTAGGTCAAGTACAATCGCGGGTTCATTCCCTCAGCCTATTAAAGAGAATCAAAGAACTCAAGGAACGGTGCTAAATTGAACATATAAAATGTGCAAAAATATGAATTCAATACTGTCCAAGTGAGCTTAATTGAAGAAGAACGAAAAAAAGATAGTTCACTAGTTTGTACTGAAGAACACAAGGTGCAGAAGAGTCTAACAAAGGATCAGTGCAAATGGTCAAGGTTCTTCGTCTTTGACAAGTCAGCTACCTTGTAATGGGGTTATCTTATAAGCAAAAAACAAGAATATAGTGAACTCACGTCTTGGATTGATTACACTAATCACCAAGGGAAGACTCGACTAAGCTATCATTTATCAATTGATAACAAGTATCAGAACAAGTATAAATCATGTGTTCTTTACTTGCTTTCATTGCTTTGCATTTTTAAAACTGTTAGGGATCAATTAAAAATGGAAACAGAGACAAACTCTCAAAGTATAAGTTTCTGCTACAGACACCCTTGGTAGTCTACAAAGATCATTAGTGTACTCAAAACTAATATTCCGTTGAATTACACTTAAAACTTTAAAACAACCTATTCACTCCCCCCTCTCTAGTTTGTACCTATGGATCTTAAACTCAAGTTGATTGACAATCATTCTCAAGAGCTGTGATTGAAAATTCAAGGAAGGAGTTCACTAGTCTGCATCAAGAACACAAGCTATAGTAGAGTTTTTATAAGATCTCTGCAAAGATCTAGGTTCTTGCCTTAACAAGTTTGTATACTTGTAAGGGGTTTCATTGTGAGCCAAAAACAAAGATATAATGAACTCACCTTTTGGCTTGACTATACTGGTCACCAAGGGAAGACTGGACTAAGTCCTCGTTGATCATTTAACAATGACTATCTGAAATAGTATAAATTATTGTGTCCTATTCTGCATTTCAATTCATACTGAAGTCTCAATTGCAGACTACTTTTGTAAGTCTGTAGCACAACTAGTGCATACTACCCAAGACCAGGATGAACTATGTTACAAAGACATTTTTATTCTAGTCTGTTCACCCCTCCTCTCCCCTTCAAGGCTATACTTTTATAACTCTGAGAATTACATATGCTTTAGAGTTTAATTGAAGTCCATATCAGAACCACTATAAACCTAGTGTTCCTTTACATTTCAAGCATCGTTATTGAAATTATCTATTGGTAACATAGATAATAAAAATGATTGTCACACAGGAAACTTAGACATTCATCAACTCATAGTAAGAATGTCACTCTATTGAGTTAGAAGAGTATCTCTACTGACTACAGTAGAGTCAAGAAATTAGATGGGTTAAGATCTAAGAAAATTCAATTAGCCTATTCAACAGCCCCCCCCCCCCCCCCCCCCCCCCTCTAGGCTCATTTTGACCCTCTAGGACTAACACAATACTATATCAACGATAAGCTATAGTGCATCTTTAAGCGTTTTCAATTCATTATGTATTAGTATATAGTTTTGTTGGTATAAATCCTATGCGCTAAAAGTTCAATCAAAGACCCAACACCATTAAGCCAAGAGCCCGTGAGAAAAGGCGGCCAAGTGGCACATCATGAGTGGCTAAGTCAAACATCTTCTAAGATAATGACAAGTGACCACTATGAAAAGGGTGAATGGTATGTTATCAATACCCTGATTTACAACCCAAAAAGGTAAGATTCTCTAGACCGAATTCAGTCAATGATTTCCATTTCTGGATAGACACTAACTTAGACATTGGAACTGGTCCCCGAGGGTCACCACCTCTAGTCCGACTAATCGGAATTCTTGTTTCTCATCCGTGCAGGTTTTTTGTGTTAGGACCAAGTCCCAAAATTCAAATAGTCCACTATAGTCGTCTGGACTCCCGAGTTCAGACCCACTTTTTGAGTTCACCATAAATAATTTGGCGCCCATCGTAGGGCCAGCTCGAATGACACGATGTTGCCAAAGAGTTCAAGATTAGGCCCAACAAGCTCGCGGTAGTGATCAAACTAGGCAGCCTCGGCTTAGTGCCCCTCCACCAGCTCTGAAGGAGGAGACGACATGGCCAGGGGTAGGTGCAGACCCAATGAGGATCGAGATGTTCAACCAACTCCGACTTCAAATGGAGGAGCTCACCAATGCCATCATGAGGAAGATGACCGACCTCCTGAACCAAAGGTTGTCCCTTCCTCCTCAGCTAGGGGCAGGACCTATCGTTCAACCAGAACTGATCCCACCACTCTGGGATCCTCCCAGGGTGGTTTCCCAGGGCGACCACAAGCACCACCTGAACCTTCACAAAGTTCCACTGAAAGGATAGAAGGAATCCACACACTCATTCCCACTACGTCATCTGAGGGGAGGATCTTTGAAGCCTCCTCAACTCGAAGTTGACGAGAAACCGCCAGAGAGCTGAACTAAAGCATATAGATTCAGTCCCAAATCTGATTCAGGAGCTGAAGGAAAGGGTTGAGATGCTATTCAGAGTATTCAAAGAGGCTCCTCGAGACCCAAGGGGTTGGTTTAAGGATGGAGACACCCTTTACCCCAGAAATCAATAGAGAGATACTGACAAATTCAAGATACTGAAGATGCAGTCTTATGATGGAACGGGATAACTCTTTGACCTCGACCATATCCAAACTTTCTAGACATCCATACATGAGGCCTCAAATGGGATCATTTACAATGCATTCCCGACCACCCTGAGAGGTCCCGCTCGAGTATGGTTTAAAGGGCTAACCCTAGGGTCAATCACTTTATTTGAGGCCTTGGCTCAAGCATTTATCGCAAAATTCATAAATAGCCGAAGGATCTGGCTGACTTCGGAATATCTATATGAGGTGAAGTAAAAACCAGGGGAAAGCTTGAGGAGCTATGTTCAACGGTTCAACTCGGAGGTAGTCCACATTGAGTAGGCTCAGGACTCTGATATCTACTAAGCACTAAAAAGAGGGCTTTAAATTAGGAACCTGATGCACGACTTGAGCCTAGAACACCTTCGGACCTATATAACCTTATTGTCCAAAATAAGCCAACACGTGTTCGCGGAGGCCGAGATAGCTGTCTAGGGTCGATTTTAAGGGCTTATCGTAAGGGAGTCCAGCTCCCAAGATCGGGGCAGTATGCACTCCAGGCTCTGAAAACAAGGGCAACCAGGTCAGTAGAAGAGAAAGAAGAAAGGGAAGGGAAGGAAATGCTCGACCTACTCCATCCATACCTCGTTCTATTCTTCTTGAGTTGAGGTGCTCAGTACAGCTCAGGAAGGGAACCTGCTCCAAAAAGATCCCGAGAAACAACGCTTTCATGGAAACAGCCGAGTTTCCTTACGATATTGCCTTTACCATAAGGACCATGGAACGATATTGAGAAGTACAGCCACCTCAGAGATGCCATAAAGGAGCTGAAGCAGAAAGGGGCCCTAAAAAGATTTATGGTAAACCAACCCGAGGCTAAGGAAAGGTCATCACAGAGACCTCGGAATAGAACACGATCACTCCGAAGGAAGAATAGAACACCAGGAGGACGAAACAGGGATTACTTTCCCTCATGACAATGCTCTAGTCCTTATTGTCCATATCTGGGACTTTGATGTGGAGAGGATAATGGTAGATAGTGGCTCCTTGGCTGACGTATTCTACTATTCATAAGTGGTTTTCTGCTTAGCAGCCGTAGCCTTGATAGTTTCAAGCCGAAGCTTGATTTCTAGCAAGTTAATCCTTGTGTCATTATTGATGTATTCTTTGAGCTACCGTTGAGTGGTTTTTAGAGAAGCTTGTAGTTTACGAAGGTCAGCTAAGTGTTCGCCCCTTAGCTTGTTCAGGATGGAAGAACTGAGCCTGTACCGCTAGAGATTTAGAGCATTAACCCTCTAAATTTGATCGATGAGCCCTTCAACCATGTTGGAGAGAGACTTGTAGAAGTCTGCAAAGCATTTGTTTTGGTAGTCTTCTCAGCTTACAGCTCATCTGCAACTGGTTCAAGTCTATTGAAGAGATCCTGGAATGCATCCTTTGTCCACTAATGCATGTTTTCTTGATCCATTTGCTTTAGTCTATACTCCACTATAGTCTCTAGTGGAGATGATTATTGATGTACAGGTAGTTCAATTTTGACCATTATTCTTGCAGTAGAGGATGACCTTTCATGAATTGGTGTTAATCTGACGTTTGCAAGCGCTTTCCTCAGACTTCTTGCTACAGTCTGGTTGCTACAGTCTGGTATGTCATTTGAATATCAGATATGCCACTATAAAGTAGGCCTTGAGGGAATCCTACTGAAGGTGGATCTACTCTGGTCTGTACCAATCCGAATAAAGAGGGAGGGGGTAAAAATACCAAATTTAGAGAAGATACACTTTGATCCTGCATTTGTTCTTGACCAGAAGAGATGCCACTCATCAGGTGCTTATTGATTTCTTCAAGAGTGACACCTTTGAAACAGATTTCTGCTACAGTTTGCTCTTCTCTTATCACTGAAGTTGTTTCCAGTGATTCATCTTCCACTATGATCACCTCCTTTGCCTGTATGAGAGTGAGATCAAGTGTTGTAACTTGAGTGAACTCTATTTGCTTAGTGGTCTGCTTATAGTCTGTAGGTGTATCTTCTGTGAAGATCTCTACTGCATCCCTGATTGGTAATGCTGAATCCTTTGTTGGTGATCCCTTTACTGTTGGTTCAGTTATTGTAACTATCTCTATTGATCCCTCTACTACCATTTTCTTTTCTGTTGCAGGTTCCTCTACTGCTATTTCATCTTGTTCTTCTGATTTTATTGCTATATATTCTGCTAATGGAGACTCTGCTGTTAGAGACTCGGTTGCAAGGGACTCTGCTGATGGCTCTTCTATAGCAGATGGTTCTATTGTTGATTCTTCCTTAATTCCCTCTTCTGCCACCTCATCAATAATGTCACCATCATCATGGTCTCCGGATTGTGGGAATTCATCATTACCATCATCATCATCCCCAGGTGATGGTGCTTTCCCTATTATTGGTTTGCAAAACTTTTTCACAAGGAAAAATGCACAATGAAATACTACAGGCAACACTAAACATTTTCCAGTGGTTATCATGGAATAATAGCAAAAAGTAATTACCATGATATCGAAATTTACAAAAATTAGTAATAAAAGTATGTCGAAGTGTATTAGTCTTAAAACATCTTTTAGCACTCAAATTGTGTAGTAAAGTTATAGCAATGGGTATAATTAAACCTCCAAAAGCAATAGTACATTTCTATTTAAAGCAAAATTATGCAAATAACAAGCTATATGAGATGCCAAATCAATGTTCTTTTCACTGTACATTGCCCATAAAAATATAATCTCATCCTTTCTCAACATTTCATGCTGGCCTCATCCAAAGACTATATGGCTCACAAATTGTTGAAGATAATAAAAAGTTAGGCCATGGATCATAGAAGCTAGTGCAGTTTGTTCATTACAAGTACTTCTACCACAAATTGATTTTCAAAATTTATGAAAATTCCATTCTATATTTTATGATGGTTGTCTATCTCCTTTCTTTCTGAACCCATAAAGTTAATTCAAACCGTTCATGGGTATCACATGAGGAGTACTGAAAAGTTTAAAAGCAATGAAATCATATTCAGAATGCGTATCTATTTTGATATTGACTCCAAGGTGCTCAAAAATTTCAAAGTTAATCATTTGTAAGTTGCCCATCTCTCGCTTATAAAGTTTTTCCATTTAGCATTTTTTAGCATCCTTACAACATCTCGAACAGTCCAAGCTTGACAAGAACGTCTTTGTCCATGTATTGAGTTCCTTCAACTCCCATTCTAACCAGTCGTTTGTAACTTTCCTAATGCTCTTTCATGAGAATTATGCTCCCATAAGTTGTGCAGTCCAATGAGCTGTTGGTTTTATCATCGCCTCGTATAAATGGGAAATGTTTCTTAAAGTTTTGGGCTTCATTTCCTTTGTCATATCAATCTTCAATCAAACAATTTAAACATAGAGCAATTGAATCTAAAAATTTCACGGTAGCCAATTTTATCAATAAACTATGAAAATTGTATTCATTCATCAATTCAATCCAAGCCATGACTAGCAAATACCTAGGATCCATTTATCATTACTAAACATTATCATAACATTAATCCATCATAAAGCACAAAGCACAAAGAACAAAATCAAAAATCATTTTTCCCATTTCATCAATGGCTTAAAACACATAATGAAAATGTGTTTTTTCCCATTCCAAACCCTAACTTCTTTAAATTTCATCAAATAATAAAAATCACGCATCACCATGGCTTACACCACATAAGTAACATCATTAACAAGGTTCATAGACTAGTTTAGATGTGATGACAAAATCTAAGAAATTTACATTTTACCTTAGGATATAGTTGGGATGATTTTGATAGATCTAAGTTGGGATTGATGAGATCGTCGATGGATAATTTTTTAGTATGTTTATATCTTCTCTTTGCACGGATTGAAGTTGATTTAGATGAAGATCAGGTGTTTTTGGTTGCTTTCTGTCATTGGTGTATGTGGAAAGATCAAATAAAACTCAAGAAAGGGGAGAACTCACGTGCATTTTAAAACATTCTTTGGGTCGTGCCCGGCCCGTGCTATCACGCACGGCTTGAATGGGTCGTGCTCAGGGTATTCAGGTTGGAAAAAGGCACGGCCCGTGCTTGGGTTTATTAAGACACTAAAACTTCCCTTTTTCAACCTTAAAATTGAGTTTTCACAATCTTCTATGTTTTTCGCTTCGTTCTTTTCATCAACTTAGACATCTTTCATAGAAAACATTTCTGATTTTACTCTTCGTTATTAATTTTTATTCCCACAAAAAACAAATATCTATATAGTATTAAAATCTCATGTTGGCTCCCATGAAGCGCTTTGTTTAACATCGTCAGCTCGACGATGCTTAGCAATTCAAGAATTAACCATATCAAAGGCTTGATAAAGAATTGAATAGGGAATCCATATTTGAAAAAACCCTTCTGTTATTTCATGCACTTGCATTCTCAACAATATCTTTCTTAATCCTTATGTTTTTTATCCGTTGTCTTTTCAAATTAAATCTCGAAACACGAGAAAAAGAATAATGTTTAGTTATAGTGTTACCTTTATGGCAAACATAACCATTTTTCTTCTTCTTGCTCATGCAATGTTTTCTTTCTTGAAAAACCATACCAATTGGAGGACCCTTTTTTTTTTTTTTTTTTTTTGGGACTTCATTGTCAACAACATCTATTTCCTCACAATCAATATTTTCTTTTTCAACCTCAACCAAGTTCTTATTAGCTTTCTAAACATTAGAATTAAACATTGAATTTCCTTCCTCATTCTCCATGACATTAATTGACTCATTAATTAGATCAACTTCCAAATAATCAATTGAAGCATTGTCATGAATAACATTAATAACATCTAAATGGAACTCGAGGGAATCCAATATTAAATTCATGTCGTCTAAGTCATCAAACACATCTTCTTCAAGAGTTGTGACTTTATAGCAAGTTTCAATTGACTCATTCTTTTCATCATTAAACAGATTAAAGCATAATTCTTCATTTCAATTTCTCATGTAAAGAGTACCATTGTCAACATCAATTACTCATCTACTTGTTCGCATAAAAGGTCTATCTAAAAGGATAGATGATGAGTTAGATGAATCAATAGAATCTTCATCCATTTTCAGAACACAAAAATCAACTCCGAAAGTCAATTTATCAACTTTAACCAACACATCCTCAATTAAACCTTTAGGATAAATTAAATGTTCATTTGCAAGTTGTATTTTTATATTGCCAGCAAAAAATGACCATGATCAATAAAATCAAACAAAGAAGATGGCATGATATTCACAGATGCTCCTAGATTAAGCACTCAGTCAGGAATAGTAATTCTATCAATAAGACACGGTATATAAAATTCTCTAGGATCTTGTTCTTTAATTCTTCCTTCGTTTCTTGTGCTTTTATCACATTTCAATGTAATTGAACTAAAATTCTCTCTTGCGTTTAATGGTTCTGATGGAAGTTGGCTTCTTATTTGATATTTAAGTTTATTGACTTCTTGAGAAAATTAGCTCACTTGGTTTTCAACACTAGAAATACTTGAACTTATTTTTTTTGGAAAAGTTATTGAGCTCCTACACAATGTTTTCACAAGTTCCTCTAAATATTGGTCATTAGAGTATTGAGGGTTTTGGTTTAAATAATTTTGGTCAACGAATCCAGGTGGAGGATTGTTGTAACTGATTGGTTTGAAGTTTTGATTATCGATTCTCCACCTAATGTTTGGGTGATTACGCTATCCTTTATTATACATCATGTTTTGGGAATTTCCATGCCTAGGAGGACTCGGGAAACTACCCATTGTGTTTACTTTTCATTGTTATAAAGAGTTGGGCACGCATCGATGGCATGACCAGGTGTAGAATAAATTCCACATACTTGAACTTGTGCAATGTTGTTTTTGTTTTGAACCATCAAGGTGATTGAATTTGTCAAATGATCAACCTTTTGATCGGTGGAAGTGGAAGAACTCGATACTTTATTGACATCACGAGAGCGATCAATATCGAGATTGAAGTCTTGAGAATTAGCTGTAATTATTTCTAGGATTTGACACTCAACTCATGGTTGTTTATCTAAAAGATCACCACCACATGCTGCATCGACTAGACCACGGTCTATGAGAGAGAGACCTTGATAAAAATAGCGGATCAAGAATTTTTCAGAAAATCGATGGTTGGAACAACATGAAACAATATGTTTAAATCGTTCCCAATATTCATACAATTATTCCCCCTTCTTCTATCAGATTGAACATATCTGTTTTTGGATTATTGTCATTTTTTAAGTGGAAAAATATTTATCCAAGAAGAGCGATTGCATCTGCCCCTATGTGTTAATTGTTCCTTGCCTAAATCATAGAGCCAATGCCCAGTAGCATCTTGAACACTAAATGGAAACTATCTAAACTTAATTATCTCATCACTTACTCCATCCGATTTTATATTAGCATATACACTATCCTATATTCATTTAAGTGCCTCTGTGAGACTTCACCCGAAAGGCCATGAAAAGATGGTACTTTTTGAAGAAATCCAGAATTAAGTTCAAAATTTTCTTATACACTAGGGAATACAATTCACAGAGAAGATTCATTGTTATCGTCATATTCAACCATTTGTCTTAGAGTGTGACACGTCCGTCGTAAGATGTGCACATTATATTTAACTATACCACATAAACATTAATAGGATTTTAATAAGCTTAGCAGTGGCAAGCAGGGTCGAAGCCACTAAGGAACAGAGATTAAAATTTAAATATTATGATCTTGTATAAAATAAATTGCATAAATTGGTGAGTTTTATTTTGATGATAAAGAATAAAGTATTAAACTAAGATAAGAAAATAAAGTTGAAAAAGATAGATTATTCAAGGTTTTTATATAAGATATGTTAAATTGATGTAATTTTGAATCATGTGGATTATGATTAAATCATAGATTATATTTTTTTCTCTCCAATTCAATATTGTAGAACGTAGGTTGTAACTAATTAAGCTAACATTATAAACTAAAGTTGTAGCCAAATAAGAATGAGCTGCACTAATATTAATTAATCTAAACAAAATAAGAATATATCTTTCTTAATTAATATTGATCATAAATAATAAATCAACTCACTTTATTTAATAAGAAAATGAGAATGACTTACAAGTAATTATTATGAGATGGATTGTTGGGATTGGATAAAATTGCGGAACGTCAATCTCTAAGGAATAAAATCAAGATGACGCAATGATTTTTACGTGGAAAACCCGAAAAAGGAAAAACCACGGGATGTTCGGTCTTCAACCTCAGAAGATTTCACAAAGAAAATAGAGAAATATTACACCATTTCATCTATCTAACCTTTTGCACAAATAGAAGATCAAAAAACAAACTCACCAATCACTTATCTCAATTCACCAGAGGTTTTCTAAACTATCTTTTCATAATTCCTCACAACAAAAAATTATTGGATTACACCCCTTTTATATATACATCGAGAGAATATTTTTTCGGTGTTAAAAAGATTTAACTACATATGAAGATAGAACCAAATCATAACCACCTTTATTTTTTCAATGTGAAAATCTTTCAAATAATAATCCACAGATATTCTCCACATAGAAAGGGAATCCGCTCCCAACAAATCTCCTCTTTCCCGACTAGGTGGAGGATACCGCCATTCTGACGATCTCTATATTAAAACCTTTCCCTTGGTAAACTTTTCGTCTATATGTCAGCTCCATTTTTTATCTGTATGAATTTTTTTGAGCTCGACCTCCTTTGGTTTGTCACTTCCGAAACTTAGTTTCCAACCCGAAGTGCCCTGCAGATACCTCAATATCCACTTAACATCATTTCCATGCTCTCTTTCCGGATTAGAAAGATATCGACTCACAACACCTACTGCTTGAGCTCCCCCATACACTAGCTCCCCCATCAGTGACTCAAAATTTGTACCACTGTCTCGGAGCTTGTTTCAAACCATAGACTTTTTTGTATCCTACACACATAACTCTCTTTGCCTTTCACCACAAAAACTTCAGGCTTCACCATATATAACTCTTCCTTCAAATCACCATGGAGAAAGTTATCTTCACATCCATCTACTTGACTTCTAAATTAAGTCGTGCTAATTTGCAAGACCTATATAACTCCATCTGCCAGACCTAAAACAGTGCAAATTGAAGACATATTCACAACTGGAGAAAAGATTTCATCAAAATCTACTCCTTTCTGTTGACTGTAGTCCTTGACTACCAACCTGGCCTTATAGTGGACAAGCATCTTTATCAGCCTGCTTTATTCTGAATATCCATCGATTCTTCAAGGCCCTCTTGCCTTTTGACAACCATACCAGATCATACATGTGGTTTGCATGTAAAGAATTCATCTCACTTTTCATTGCTCCCATCCACTCATTTTTGTACTTATCTTCCATTGTTTCTTCAAAAATTTCAAGTTCACCTATATCAGTGAGGAGCACATACTCACTAGCGGAGTGCCTAGTAAACGGTTGAATTGCCCTTCGGATCTTCGAAGTATAAAAACCGGTGCCTGTTGCTGACCATCAATAGCTTCATCTTCAGGCTCTACTGCCTCATCCTCCTGAATATCTTCTTGATTATCAATTGGATCAAGATTCGGAGCATCAATATGTACTGGCTCTAATGCCTGGTCTGGGCCATATGCAGTTCTTGGGGACATTGACTCTGAATCAATCAATTCCTTAATCTTCTCTTCAGATATTTTGAGTTTTTCAATATCTTCTATCGTTTGATTTTCCCAGAAGATAACAACTCGACTCCTCACAAGCTTCTGCTCCATCGGATCAAATAGCCTGTAGCCTAACTCGTCTTAACCGTAACCCATAAAGACACATTGCCTTGTCTTCATGTCAAGTTAGGATCTTTCATCCTTTGGTACATGGACAAAGGCTTTGCATCCAAAAAACTCGAAGGTGACTATAGGAAGGCTCCTTACCATACCAAACCTTATCTGGTACAACACCCTACAACGCTGAACTCGAAGATAGGTTGATAACATAAGCAGTTGTGTACAACGCCTCAGCCCAAAGCATACCTGGTAACTTTGCTTCTGAAAGCAAACATCACAGTAAGATCCATCAGCATCCTATTCACCCTTTCTGCCATGCCATTGAGCTGAGGCGTCTTCAGAGGACTCGTCTGATGTCGGATTCCTTTCTCCTTGCAGTAAGCATCAAAAGGACCTACATATTCGCCTCCATTGTCAGGGCGTAAGAATTTGAGTTTCTTTTCGGTTTGTCTTTCAACCAATGCATGAAACTCCTTGAACACCAAGAGTACCTGATCTTTGGTGGTTAGAGCATAGACCCAAAGCTTACTGGAATGATCATTAATAAAGGTCACAAAGTAAGATGCTCCTCCTCTATTCTTCACCTTCAATGGTCCACACACATCTGAATGAACCAACTCTGATAAATCTGTCTTCATTGAAGATGAAAGGCTCTGTAATGAAACTCGGTTATGCTTCCCAGCCAAACAATATGGATGTCTCTAACTTATCATGCTTGAGCTCTGAAAGAACATCCTTCTTTGTCATCACATCACCAACGATGATGATATCGCCTCCATTCATAGACACTACAACTACTGTTTCTCCTCCAGATTTTTCCCAGTTGTTGTTACTCTTTTTCTGATGAGCTTCGTAGGCATAGCAATATTGCTTGATGTGGCCCTTCTTGTGATAATAATAGCATTCAATATTCTGATAGCGGTATTTGGATTTTCCTCTGCTCTTACTTATGTCACCTCTCTGACATTTACATTGGCTTCTCCCTTGGGACTCATTAAATAGAACTTCACAGTGTATTGACGACGATGAAGCAATGCCTTGAGATTTTCTTTGCATCTCTTCTTTCAGAACCCCACTCTTGGCTACCTCTAATATAATGATCCCATTGGGTGCCGATGCTGTCAAAGATCCTCTAATTGTTTCCAAGGAATCTGGTAGAGTTTCTAGCAACCAAAGTCTCTGAATCTCATCCTCAAATTTGACTTCCATAATCGATAGTTGGTTACGCCTTCAAATTCATTGACATGATTTGAAATAGAAGTGTCATCTCGGTATCTTAGAGTCATCATCTTCCTCATTAAGAATACTTTATTCATACTAGTATTCTTGGCATACAAAGACTCAAGTTTTCCCCACAATGTTTGCGTTTTCTCCTCATTTGCAATGTGCTTGTAAACGTTGTATCTACCCATTGACAAATGTAACCACACACTTGCTGATGCTCGAACGCCCAAACTTCCTCGGCCTTGTCCTCCGGCTTTGCCGTAGTAAATACTGATAGATGCATATTCTTGACGAAAAGCAGATGTTTCATCTTATTTCTCCAGGTATGATAATTGATACCGTTGAGATTCACCACCCTGCCAAGTTTCATTTCCATCTTCAATTATCAAGGAACCTTCACAGCCTCTTTCAGAAACAAATTGTAAAAACCAATTTGCTATCAAACTGAAAATCCAATGCAAACCAACAACCAGATCCAACGAAATCAATAACAAGATAAGCCATATCCGATGAACACCAAAGAGCAACAAATCCGTGAAGAGGGCCGCGTTGATTTGGGCCCCTACAAACCAATTGAACTAACTCGGTTGCTCTGATATCACTTGTTGGGATTGGATAAAATTGCAAAACGACAATTCCTAAACCAATGAGGAATAAAATCAAGATGTCCTAATGATTTTTACGAGGAAAACCCGAAAAGGAAAAAACCACAGGATGTTTGATCTCCAACCCTAGAAGATTTCACTAAGAAAATAGATAAAGATTATACCCTTTAATCTATCTAACCTTCTGCACAAATAGAAGATCAAAGAACAAACTCGTCGATCACTTATCTTAAATCGCCCGAGTTTTTCTAAACTATCTTCTCTTAATTCCTCGCAACAAAAAAGTATTGGATCACACCCCTTTTATATATACATCGAGAGAATATTTTTCTAATGTTAAAAAGATTTAACTGCCTATGAAGATAGAACCAAATCATAACCACCTTTATTTTTCCAATGTGAAAATCTTTCAAATAATAATCCATGGATATTCTCTACATAGGAAGGAAACCCACTCCTAATATGGATAACTTTAATTATGCAATTGAGAATGATATAATTATCGTTTTTCTACTATGTTTTATCAAATGAGAATGATAATTGTAATAATAAAAATTATATAACCTAGAGTACCTAATTCGAAGCTATATGATTTTTATCAATTAACTAAGATCAATCAATGCATAAAAATTATGTAATATAAAGTTGGAGATATTAAGATCTGTGTTCTATTAGTCTCAACAATTCAATACTCCATCATCATCAAAATAGATATCAAACATTAAGCATACACCAATCTAAATCAATTTACTTTGGCATTGAAAACTGAAACTCGATCCATGTTAATAAATAATACATAAACAATCAACATTAACATCAACAACGAATTCAAATAGCTAATTATAAACAAAGTTTGATAGATTCCCCCTTAATACAAACTATTTCTCCTTTATGAGACGGCCGATGGATGTCGATGATTTCCTTTCTGAAAGTGTAGGATCTCTTTTTCTGATCGAGGCGGTTATCTCTCTCTTATGCTCAAAAACTTGATGGCGTTCTTTTTTTAAAAAC
The DNA here is from genome assembly GCA_001925005.1 of Drosera capensis. Taxonomy (NCBI): domain Eukaryota; kingdom Viridiplantae; phylum Streptophyta; class Magnoliopsida; order Caryophyllales; family Droseraceae; genus Drosera; species Drosera capensis. Next base: position 36,078 of record LIEC01006928.1, read on the forward strand.
CTCCTTTTTCTCCACTTTTTAGAAGCCGTATTTATAGAGAATGAATGAAACTTGAAATTAACTAATCAAGAACAAGATAAGAAAAAAAATATCTAATTCTTTACATGTAATACGACACGGCCAGTGTCATAAATCCTTCAAATGACACGGTCCTTGTAACGTTCGAGTTTCAACCTAGAGAGGGGGATGAATAGGTTGTATAATACTTTAATTATCTTTTTATATGGAATACTGATTTTGTGCAGACTATTGTTCTATGCAGACTACTCAGGTAGTCTGCAGATGACAAGTGGTAGTCTGTAGTAGAGATTTGTAACTCTTTGAGTTTATTTGGCTGTGATGATTTGTTAGAAGCAATTCTAAATATCAATGGAGTAATAGCAGTAAATAGACACAGTATTTATACTGGTTCAGACACTCGATATCAAATGATAATCGAAAGCTTAGTCCAGTTTTCCCTTGGTGACTAGTGTAGTCAAACAAAGAGATGAGCATCACTATCTCCTTGTTTGAGCTTACAAGAAACTTCCTTTCTACAAGTTGCCTAACTTGTACAAAAGATAAAGAACGTAGATGCTTTGCACAAATCCAAACCCCGAACTCTGCTACAAGACTTGTCTTCTACACACTAGTGACACTTTTGACTGTATCTTCACGATTTTGCTTTCTTGAGTAATCTCTGATTTCTAGATTGCTTTGCACTCTTTGCCTTTCAATCCTTGTTCAACAGCACTACTCAACAAGCCTCACCGGTTCCCTTTTAAAGCCTCAAGGAACGAACCTAAGCAGACGGTGCACTGTTCCTGGAATGACACTTTACCATTAGTAAAAATATGCATCCAGTATCTGTTACAAACCCTTGTCTGCACTCAGATCTGACTCAGTTCATGCCTTGCCATGTTGGTCCTCGTCTGCAAGCTCAGTCCTTCATTCTGAAGCCTTCGAGTTCTTTTGTTGCTTATCAATGCAATAGTTGTTCATCCAAAGTCCTTTGTAGAAGTATGCATCTGATGGTCTGCACGATGCCTTTACATCTGCAACCGTCTACTCACTGACATCTAACCTAGACTATAACTACCTACTTGACTTCTAGCCTAAACACACTAACTACATTATAACTAATACATCTAAGTTTTGTTACATCAATTTCTATACAAATGGAGGTATTGCACATTCCTATCAGCCTAGTCTACCATGAAAGTTCCAAGATTGTGAAGGAACACGACATGGCTATGTTGTTTGATGCTCAACGACATGGCCCGTGTTACTTAATAAATTTATAATCACTTTATCATCTCAACCAAACTTCATCATATTCTTTTCTGAGCGTCTTTGCACATATCCCGAGACACTTAAAACTTCTTCCAAATGACATTTACATAAAAACGCATCTTCCATCATCAATGTACAAGAAAAACACAAAAATATGACAGTATCCAACTCTAAAATAAAAACTAAACTAACATGAATAAAAGTGACTCAAAACACAAACAAAACGCGATTATTAATGCTTAAAAATAAGTGTGTTTTCGGACACATCAATGTGTGATTATCAACTGGTGGATTTTCGCACACATTATGTGGGTGGTTTTTTTCGTTTTGCGATTTTGAGCATTCATAGGTTCAGCCATATTAAAATCTGGAAAGATCTCATCAATAGGTTGATTAGGAGCCTTTTTAGATGTTTCACCTCGTACAATTCGTGAACTTCGTTCTTTGAGCTCACAAACAATATTTTGAGCTTTTTCCCCTATTTTTCCTCCACTCTTCAGTTGCATGCAAGATGATTAATTCATGCTCAATATCAATAAAACAAAAATAGAAAATTAATAGAAGATAAATTAATTCACACCGTTTCCCAGCAACAGCGTCAAAATTTGATAGAATCTGTCGCAAGGTACGACAAATTAAAATAATCGTGCAACTTCATACAACACAATCACAATAAAAATATAGTAGTAACGAGCATGAGTCGTTTCCACTAAGAACAATCTTTTCAGATTTTGTAAATTAAGTTAACAATCTACAATTTCATATGATTTTTTTTATTTTTTTTTTGGTCGGAGGAGGAATTTTTGTTGTAGAAAAAAACAAAAATAGAAACAATAGATTAACTAAAGAATTCTTAGTTTTTGCTTAAAAGAGCTTTTATCAAAGTTGATAAAATATATGGCAATTGTAGTTCTCACTCTTCATGAATTTAATCATCAATTAACATTTTCATCTCATGTTCATTTATGATATATGCTTTAATTAAGTACGATAAAAAAAAAGAGTTGTCGAAATAAGCTATTGGCTAACATAAAGCATGTCATAACCAAACTAATATAATTATTTTAGGTCAAAACGTGAATATAATATAGATTAAACATATGGTATTATGAATATTTTTCTAACACCTCATGACATTGACCTAACACAGATTAGTGTCATATCATGCTCATATTCATATAATCATAGGTTAACCAAAAGAGAATGACACTAACTTATAAGTTTGCTGCTACTATAAAAAAAATAACTTGATTGTATACATATTTTTTCTATATACTAAGGTGATCGATCGTAATACATAGAATAAGTAATCAATGATAAATCAACACATAAAATAGGATATCATAAGTTTTAAATATGAAATTATTGAATTTAAGAATCACATCTCATAAAATCCATTAAAGAGCTTTAGTTACTATGTCATACTAAAGTCTTACGCTATTATAGGTATGAATAGAAATGACAAATTCAACAAACAATCAAAAAAAAAAGTCATCACTACACAACTATGAAAAATGTATAAACCAAACAACCAATGGCAATTGGCGTATAAACAGTTGAATACAAGACCTATAATGATTGATGGACCAACAAAGAATAGATCGGAATCGTCTGTGATAAATCTCTCGTCAATGGAGTCAAGAAAAGATCAGATGTATCGACGTCAACCTCTTCTCTGATGAAAAACTCTCTTCTTTTGAATTTGACAATGGGTATATATAGAAAATATAAAACAACCAAAATCCCACTAAAATACAAAGATAATATTGTGCCGTTTTTTAAGGGCGTACGACCCTTGCGGGTGGGACACGTCCGTGCTCTTTTTCTTATGCTTCGTGCTTAGTGCATGGCAAAACTCCATGTTGCACGCTCCGTGCTTCATCTGCACAGCCCGTGTCTGACAATAAAAATACATACTTTTTTTTTACAATTGAAAATAATAATAAGTTTCTATACAAACTATGGAGGGGATAGGTCAACATCAATCATACACACATGTTACACACAAGGTTCTATGCAGGGTTGCATACACCCATGTTACAAGTGTTACAAAAGTTTACCCCCGAGTGGAACCATTACATACATAATTGATTACATGACTCAAAAAGCATGAGCATATACAAACTACTTAGTCATCCAACTTGATCTTTCAGTTGGCCAGTAGTTTTTTCTCATCCTCATTGTAACGTTCTTTTCTAACATAGACAATGTCCATAGCTGTTTTGAACATGTAAGTTTTTAAAAACTCCAATAAATGACAAACACGTCTCAACTCTTTCAAAATCAATCAAAAACTTTAAAAAACCAGCTACAAATCCAACCTAATCTTCCTAGGGCGTCCCCGTTTGTCCATCTCTCTGTAGGATCAACCCCTATTTATTCTATCTACATTAATATGTTTAGTGGGGATTAATCTGACGTGCCTCCGACAACATCGATCAAAGGTGTTGCTTACTGATAACGACAGTACCTCTACATAAAACGACAACGAAAAGGATGTATACAATACGTCTATGTCATAAAAATTGTTCATTTCTTGGGGCAATGCGTTTGCACCATACTAAAGACAAGGATAAGGATGTACTCCCTCCGTCCCAACAGAATTACTATCGGTTGACTTGATACGATAATTTATGTATGTGTTGATTTTTATTGTAAACATCATTTTGCCCTTTTACTTATGTAAGTGAGAGAAATAAGAAAAAAAAAATAAGGAGAAAAAATAATGGAATGAATCTATGTGATTAAAATAAAAAATCAAGGTGTTTTAATATTTTTATAGAAAAAATTTTCAAATGGGATAAAATTATAATTTATTTGAAACATCGTAATATAAAAAGTGTTATATTTTTATTGGGACGAATAAGATATATATAGTGCATCTATATCATAGAGATTGTGTTGTGTTTGGGTCAACGCATGCAAAAGGTCCCCATGATTTTAATGGTCTCAACCAATTTTTTTATATTTTTTTATATGTATCTTATTTTTTTAATTTTTATTTTTGTGTAGAATTAAAACTCATCTACAATTAGATCGAGACGGAGTGGCATTACTTGAATTTGTGGAAGGAGCCAATTTCCTCTTTTTGAGGGAGAGAATGATTTTTTTTTTTTTTTTAGAGTTGATGATAATGAAGTCATTTTTTTTTCTTTCATCTCTAATTGGTAAATAAAAAAAGACTCAATGAATTTGTGGTTATTCATATATAAAATTATGTGTGGTTGGACTGTTAGATTTTAAAAATTAAAGGTTGATATTAAAAACACACTTTTACATTAAATGTGAGAGAAATTGATTTTAATCTCAACCATTAATTTCTACAACCAACAATCTAACTCTACATAATTTGGTGAGTGATTAGCCACAAATTCGTTTTTTCCTTATAATATACTCTCACCGTTTCAAATTAATTAAAATGGTCTTCTACTTGGGCCATACCAAAAAAAATTTTTTATTTGTTGTAAACTTTTATTTATACAAAACTACCAAATCATTCCTACTTTATATCATAACAACACATCATATCATCAATTCTCCTTCTTTTTCCCTTCACTCCTCTCACAACATTCATAAGGACAAAACTGTCATTACCTACTAAATTTACCACATATAAATTTTTCTGTCGGGTCAAAATATTTCGATTAAATTTGGATGAAATTAGTATTTAGATAGATATATAGCTATAAAGGTGGTTTAAAAGGGATCAAGGGCCTTTCAGTTCATTGATTAATAAAAATCAATCTTGATCATTAATTTTCTCAACATCATTGTTTATCATTTAGCTTGTAAAAAAATTAAATGATGAGGTTTCGTCTATCTTTGATCCTTTCAAATTCTATATAAATTTACCTAACTTTAAAATCTAAAGTTCATGAAGGAGCTTATAATTTGTAACCGTAACAGCCCATATATAACGATGAAGAAATCACACTGCATTCATCAACGTACGATAATGAGTTGGTCTAATGACAACAATGAGATAACAGCTAGCTCACATTACGTTGCAGATATAGAAATTGTTTTTTGACTACGGGCAGCGCTGAACCAATTGTTTACTTTCCAAGTACAATGATACAATAACCTGCAAGTACATATCTAGGTCTCCGCATATATGTCACCATTTTCAGCTCCCGCGTTATGTCCCTCAGTATTTGAGTCATCAATAGAACCAGCTTGATTATCTCCAATGTTATTGTTTGCATCTTGGTCGATGGCCTTTTGCTCATTCCTCAAAGCAGCTTCTAGCTACAGTCGTAGAAAACAAGAATCAGAGCCCTTTTGTCTGGATTAAAAGAAAGTGCTTTTAGGTGTTTATAATTGGGAGGGGCTGATTGTGAAATTCAAAAAATCACTTTGTCACATTGAGAGATAAGCTATTTCAAACTCTTATCTCATTCATAATTTAAATTTCTTAAAGCAAATACAAAACTGACAATTAAACACTTTCCACAATTTAAAATATGGGTTTAAAGCTGATTTTGACCAATTTTAAACCCAAACAAACAGGGCCTCAATCTAAATCCTGAAATCCAATACAATAGAAAATTTCTTGATGAAACAAATACTTACACTTGCATTCCTTATGCGAAATGCCAAGTCCTCGTGTTGCTGCTGAAGAGTTGTCCTCAATCCTTGAAAATCCTGGTGAAATGGAAATAGATTTTATTTTAGAGAAAAATGAACTGAAGAAGGGATTAGTGGAAGCTACACTTACAGAACGAAGTTGCTCGACTTCATCATTCAGAGATTTCTGCACTTCTGATAGCTCCTGGGCACAAAGTTCAAAACTCAACCATACACGCATGATGAAACATGTAAAAAGTCTACATGAGTGTATCTCCGAAACAACAGATCTTTTGAAGCAAAGGCTCAACAACCACATGATCCCTAATGCCCACTGAAAGCCTTGCATCTAGTACTTGATTGCAAACCTTTACATGCAACGCATGTGAGAGCGCTATTCATCAAGGGACTTGATGAATATCTTGGTCTCACACATACACAATATTAAACTCAGCTGATTTGAAAGGGAAACGTGCGGGTCAAAAGAATGTGGTTAATAACTTAGAGAGTCAAGAGAATAGCTGAAGCATATATTGCAGCATGACAGAACTGACGTTGAAGTGTAAACCTTTACATGCAACCCATGTGAGAGCGCAATTCATCAAGGGACTTGATGAATATCTTGGTCTCACACATACACAATATTAAACTCAGCTGATTTGAAAGGGAAACGTGCGGGTCAAAAGAATGTGGTTAATAACTTAGAGAGTCAAGAGAATAGCTGAAGCATATATTGCAGCCTTGCATCTAGTACTTGATTGCAAACCTTTACATGCAACCCATGTGAGAGCGCAATTCATCAAGGGACTTGATGAATATCTTGGTCTCACACATACACAATATTAAACTCAGCTGATTTGAAAGGGAAACGTGCGGGTCAAAACAATCTAGAGCGGAGACCGAGAAAGAGTAGGCGCTTCCGTTTCCTTCGTCATCGTACTTTATCTATGGGTAGTCATCGAGTCTCTGCCGGAAACCACCACCGTGGTGTTGTATTCAATCGATTCGTTTTGGCAAACCATGATTCTAATATGCTAATGATTATATTTTGTAACAAAATTAAATTATGAAAATGTTGCAAAAATACCTAACCTGAATAACATGTGGGGAATTCTTTTCCGATAACCTCGAATATAATTAAATGTGATTTTAACTAAAAACATGAAACATCATGATAATCACCTG